>JABWTJ010000255.1:1767553-2074816 GCA_016801875.1 Solanum sitiens
TCAGTATTATCCTCATTCTTGCTATTAAATACTAGGGAAAACAACATACCTTGACAGCTTAACAAACTTCAGGGAATACTCCCTGACTGTCATAGAGCCTTGTTTGAGGTTGATGAATTCCTCAACCTTGGCCTCCCTCATCTCCCTGGGAAAGAATCTCTCCAGAAATGCTGTCTTGAACAGCTCCCATGTGACTGGCACTCCACCTAAGACACGGCTATCTTGCCACATCTTGCACCAAGTCTGTGCAACATCCTTGAGCTGATAGGAAGCCAGCTCAGCCTTCTCAATATCAGTGGCCCCCATAGCCACCAGGATCTTATGAATCTCATCCACAAACTCCTGGGGATCCTCTGATGTCCTAGACCCGGTGAAAATAGGAGGATTCATCCTCGTGAAATCCCTCAGTCTGTCAGCCATGCTACGAACCGGTGGGTTCTCCCTCTGAACATCCTGTCGGTTGACCTGGGCAGTCATAGCCTGGGCCTGCATAGTAATGGCCTGTGCCATTTGGGCCAGAGATGCCCTCACCTCAGCATCAGTCAACCCAGCTGGGTTAACTGGCATGGCCACTCCTTCAGCTGGAGCCTGGGGTAGATCCTGATTACCCCTAGCAGCTGCTCCTCCTCTCCTCTGAACATTTCCTCTACTAGTGTTCATTTTCTGGAAAAACAAAAAGGATTGATGTTAGACACGCTCATAACACCAAGAATTCATACATTCATAAAAGCACAATAAGATCAGAAGAAGGGAAATTTTCCTACGCATCATGCAGTCTCTAATTCAGGATAGTGGTGCACTTCACTACCATGACTTAGAAACTACTCAATGTGGTTGATGAGAACTCATTATTCTCGGAATTTAACCTAGTGCTCTGATACCAACTTTGTCACGACAGGAATCTAGACCCCAGACGAGACCGGCGTCGTTGACATCTCAGAGGTCGCAGACAAGCCTAGTTACGTCATTCTTACTTTACATAGGTTAATTTTAGCGGAAAATTTGAAACTTTTTGTTTCTAAATATTCTTATAAAAACATTCTCATTAATACGTAATTGTTCACCATCAACCATCTAACATTAAGAGATAAGCAACTGAAAGAAATAGTTCAATTCTTACAAAGCGTATAATTTGCCAAAATGGCACCAATACATAATCTGAATAAAAGCAGGAAAGAAACGCTAGTGGAACATGCTCCACTAGCTCAACTCTAAAACTAAGCTAGAATATAAAATAGTAGCATCCTCGAAGACATGAGGACCTACCAAAACCGGATGAATGCTGGACGTCCGGATAACTGCAATGATGATCCTGTAGCTCTATTGTCCACCTGTGCCTGCACCTAAACTAGTAGAGTTTGTATAGTGTTAGTACACTGTACTAAGTATGGGTATATGCAAGCACACACCAAGGACATGCATGAGAAATAATAACTCTTTCCTAACAACGTGATTTTTGGAAGTCAAGTCAGTAGACTTGCCAAATTGGGATTAGGAAAGTTTCCAAATTTGGATTAGGAAAGTAAATGATCTTTCCAAATTTGGATTAGGAAAGTCAGTGAGCTTTCCAGATTTGGAATAGGAAAGTTATGCCATGAGAATAACATACATCATCACACTTTTCACATTTGCACACAGCACATAACATTTACACATAGCACATATCATATAACATACAGTACATTTTGCATGTAGCACATAACTTCTTTCATATCATTCATTCATATGCCATGAGACCTTGGAATCATGGACTTGACATTAAGACATCCCAGAAATTAGGGCTCAACAGATGGGACCTCAACTAGGGAATCTCCATTAGCAAACACAGAGTTTGCTTCATTCATTCATACGTACTTCATTTCATTTCGTTCATAGGCCAGTGTGAAAACTAGCTATACTTAGGGTTTAGTTTACGACTTTCATCGGGTTTGCTGTGCAATGATCAAGAATAACCTAGTGTTATTACCTGAGTCTATCTCACCTCTTGATTATCCTAGCCTAACACCTTTGGTATCGTTCATTTCATTATGTACATCATTTGAGGTTGGCCTCATTCATTCATTGGGAACTTTAACTTTAACCGACATAGATCATGTGAGCATCATGAAGTCTCCCCCACACCGAAAAGAGGTGGAATCACTGGCCAAAGTGAACCAAAAAAATGCTAGCGTACATGGGAATTTAACCTCGCCAGATCCCTATATTGGCAGTATAGGTTCAAAGACTAGGAGATATAAGGAGACCCATACCCGGCAAGCCGGACAGTCTCATCTCATGAGAGTTACGTGAACCTCCGCCCTTCCCGAAAGAAGGCATCACCGCTCATAGCTAGTCTATCGGTGCTCAGTATAAAGTTCCATTACATTCATCTCATACGTCATGGAAGCTGGCTTCTAGTATGAGGACATCATAGCTCATTAGATGATTTCTCATCTCATCATTCGTATTGAGTGTGTTAAACTCAATACTCTCTTTAGAGTGTTCATAGAGACTGGTCTCTTCATTATCTTACACTCTCATAGGTGAGTACGTATTGGTAACATTTACTTAGGCTCATTTGAGATTGATCTCATCATTTACATTAGCCTCATATCATGTTGTCACCACATTCATCATCATTAGCACCTTTGCTTTTCATAGTTACTCACCTCTTATTACGTGAATGTTCATTTCATCATATGCTAATGCACTTGGCCATTTGGTGTGTTTCACACCCTTACTTAACCCTTCTAGGGTTTCATTATTTCATGGTTCATTTCATCATTTCATTGTTCATCTCATCATATGCCAATGCACTTGGCCATTTAGTGTATTTACACTCATACTTAGCCCTTCTAGGGTTCATCATTTTATTTCATACATCTTAGGTTCACTTACTTTTGAACGTATGTTAGACTTATGTGCCTATACATATAAGCCAGGGGGCTTCATTCATAGTTCGTTAAGTGAGTCTTACATTCCTAAGATTATGTAGTACAAGACTTATGTATCTTGAATATATGCAAAGATCTTGATTTTGATCTACGTAGGTGTCATTATTCTTGGATATTTTGTTCACGTATGACTTATGTATCAATACGGAAGTTTAGGCAAGGGAACCCAAGTCTTGAGTCAATTGGATATCGTTTATATTTTTCATTGATTTTATTCTAACATTCATAACATTAAGACTCTAAGTTAAATCACAATATTAAAATTGAAATATTAATTTTCTACTTAACCTTTCTCTTAAATTGGCCGATGGGTTGTGGGTTCGAACCCCCACAACCCCTTCTTATTTTTCATTAACCTTTTTATTGTCCAATTTCGCCTAAACCAAGAGGTTGTGGGATCAAACCCTCACAGCCTCTTTTATTTTATTCTTTAATTCACCTAAGTAGGGAGGTTGTGGGTTCGAACCCCCACAGCTTCCTTACTTTTAATTTATTTTCGCTAGGGGCTGTGAGGTGGTGGGTTCGAACCCCCACAGCCCCATATATATTTTTCTTTTTATTTTCGGTAAGTTGAGGGCCTTGGCAGTGAGGTCGTGGGATCAATCCCCCACAGCCTCACTTGCTTTATTAACTTATTTGCGCCTCCTCTAGTTCCAACCTTGAGGTCGTGGGTTCGATTCCCACGCCTCACATCCTTTTTTTTCTCTTTATTCTCCTTCTTCCTTTCTTCCCACGATTCATGTGTTCGATTCCCCCCATCCCCATTTTTTTTATAATTCATTTCGTGGGCAGCAGCTAAGGGGTTCAAATCCCCTTAGCCCCAACACATTTTTTTAAAAAATTTTCAGCCTCTTGGTCATGTGAGGTCTTGGGTTCGATTCCCCTTGACCTCACCTATTTTAATCACTTTTAAAACTCTTCCAAAATTTCCAGAACCTGCCCGAAATCAACATCACAAGCTGGAAATTTTGATTAGCTTTTTGCAGCCTATTTTCTCCACTCTTTAACGTTAAAAGTTCATGCATTTGGAGTAGTGTTTAGTGAGTCCTTTAGGTGCATTTTCATGGACATATTTTGGCCAAGAATTTTTCATTAAATTCAGCCACATTACACTTAAATGAACATCATCATTTACATAAGTTTATACACTTAAAATGACAACTAAAACCATATCAAACTTGAAGCCATAAATCAAAACTCATTCACAGTAAGTTTACAGTAAACTTTTTCACATGCACACACATATTTTCGGCAACAAAGCTTGTCATTCATATGATTCCAAATACATGTTCATGAACATATTCATCACGAAAACACATTGCAACACCTAATTTCTACCAGCAAACATACCAACCTATGATTTGATGGGAGCTAAGGACTGGGATATGCAACGGGGAACAACTTAGTTTTTGGATTAAAATCGTCTGAGTCCTAAGGGTCTCTTGGGAAAGGGACCAAGAGTAAGAAGACCCATACCTTAATTTCCTTGTTCAAACACGAATTTGCTGCCCAAAATCTTCTCCACAAATTAGTCCAAGCTTTCTCAATTGTCCACACTACTCGATAACCACTTCTCTTTGCTTTATCGTTTGGTTACTTTGTTTTTCTTAAGAATTTCGTGTGAGTTCTTCAAGTGTGAAGAACTTCAATATATTTTCTGATTTTGAACTTGTTTTGGCAGAGATAAAACGTGAGAATGAGTGGTTAAACGTGAGAGAGAGAGAGAGAGAGTGAGAGAGAGTGGCTTTAAGTTAGGAGTTTTGGTTTGGGAATTAGTCAAACTAGGACTCCTTGTTAAACCTTTAATTAACATCTGATTTTTCTTTTTCTTAAATCAGCTAATATTTACTAATTAATTAATTAAATTTATCCATTTAAATAAAAACAAGTTAAATCATTGCTTCCACCTAGGTTCGAACCCGGGTGGAGCAAGACTTCACTTTTAGAGCTCACATTCGGCTCTCTCTCTCAAAATTGCCCTTCCATTTTATTAAATAATTAATTATATATATATTTAGGGTAATTACGATATTACCCTTAGCATGGTAAAAGACCATTTTACCCCTAGACCTTCAAAACTTAAAATTTCATCTTTTTAAGTCCGGTAAAGACTCTTTCGATTAAATCTTCATTTTCGAGAGCCTTACTTGGTTGGTTCCAACCTTTTCAAGCTCAATTAACTCCCCAAGTTAGTTGGCTTGGTCGTAGTAAGGGTTCTGAGGTCTGGTTCTACGCGTATCAGTCTGTGCAAACCTTGGTCTAATCGCAAGAATTCTTGACAACCTAAGTCTTGATCCTATTCATTTTTAGGGTTGTTACAATGATACTTCTAGGGGGTGCTCCCTGGTCATGACAATAGAAATCCTTTCAGCACGATTAGCCTTGGAATGTTGAGTTTAGTCTAAAATGACCTTTCGTTCCACTCCTGAGGCCTTCGAACTCATTCTGAGCCCCTTGGTGGATTAGAAGGTCCATCTTCTTGGGTATTTCAGAAACTTATTTGGGGTCTCAGTTTGAGGTAAATTTCATCAAATACCTGATGCAGATGATTCAACAAATTTTACTCATTTAAGGCTTTATTTTAGTAGATTTTATGTCTTTATATTCATATTTTATTTCAATAACTGATGTAAATCCTTTAATTTCAGGTATTTAGACTTAGAGACAAAACATGGACACTATTGAGCAAAGAGGAACAAGGAAATTTAAAGAACAAAGAAAAAAAGGTCCGATCATCACCTAACCCTCTTGGTGAGTCGCCAAATGACCGTTAGTTCGCTTAAATGTTCCAAATTTCGAAGCTAAAGGGTCGAGGAAAATGAAGACATGGTGATCGACAATGTCACTCGGTTAGTTGCCAAATAGGCCACTAAACTGCCAAAATTCAGAGTTCTGGAGATGAAACTAGGAAAAATGACGGCGAAGAGCAGTTTCAATCAGCGTATCGCCAGATCAACTCGGTGCTAGACAACCTAGTATCCAAAGGTGCTGATGCCGAGTTAAACAAGTTCTAATGGACAAGATAGAAGTAAAAAGGTGATACACGGAATTGATCAGCGACCACAATTTGGATCGCCTAAAACTACAGTAGCAGAACCAAGAAGAAGTGAAAAATGAAAGTGAGATAATGAAGAATCGACAAGTTGCTGAATAGTCAGCGAAGCCCAAATTACTTCATCGAGAGGTCTTACACAACTACACTTTAGATTTGTTTAAAAAGATTTTTGTTGGGGATGAAAGGTATCCAGAAAATGAGAAAAGAAAGAATTGAGTGATAGAACACTACCAAGTCTTGTTCTTAGTAATTTTAGCAAGACTTTGAGGGGAATTTTGTATGAGTGGAGATTATTCGTCGATTTTTATCTATTGTCCTTATTTGTACCCAATTATTGGAAGAATTTTTAATTTTTATTTACTTAAATTTGATATGATTAGTTTAAACCTCTTTACTTGGGGTTTTGATCATGAGGCCAGTTGTTAGATTTACTAAGTGGGTATTCTTTAATTTTGATTAATGGTATTAGTTTGAGGTGGGTCAATCTTGTTGTCGTGTTTCGTGGGTGAAATACATGATTTCGTGTAATGATTCAGTGATGTGCAATTGCTCGAGAAAGAGGTGTAGAACCAAGGTAGTAATCTTAGCGTTCGTAGTAGTGAGTCTCCTTGATTTCAGCTCGAGAGTGTGTAATAAATGATCTTTCCTGCGTATCCAAATCAAGAGAGTGGATTTGATTAGGGCAAATAGTTGGGCATCTTATGGTGTTGAAGTTCAAGAGAATTCAACATAGACAAGGAAATTTTTCGAGAGAAAGTTATCTTATATATGACTCGGCCTACCTGCAACAAAATATCCCTCTATGAACAATAGTGTTTACCCATTTTGTTAAGTTTTTCAATTGGTTGATCGATCCCCTAAGTTTTACTCTAATGTTTGATTGTTGTGTTAAATTGTGAAATTGGAGTGATAATAAAATCTTGAAGTTTGGAACTTAAATATTTATTTTGCTAAAATTGTTCAGTTGAAGAGGTTGATATTATACTTTTATTATTGAACTTTGAAGGAATTACTACTTCCTATGGGATCAACTACAAATCACGTAGTAGGGTTATTATACTGACAAAAGATCGTTAGCTCTTAGTATTAGATGAAGAGATTTGATAAGTAAATCAAAATGGCACCGTTGCAAGGGAGTAGAATTGCTTAAAGTTCTTTGATTGAAGATTTGACAATCTCGAATTTGTTGGTCGTAGTTGAATTTATTTTTGCTGCTTTATGTAAGTGTTGATTTGAATTTGTAGAAGTGAATATGAGTGACAATAAGATGAACAACAACCAATCATGTAATCGACTCTAGATCGACGATGTCAATAGTGCTTACAACTAAGCTCAATCGGGTGTTATGAGTGCAATTTTCATGCCGAAAGCTGAAGAAAATGCAATGTTTGACGTCACCACCACAACTCTTCATCTACTCCAAATGCAAGGATTTTATGGAGGGCTATAGCATGAAGATCAACATGAGCATGTGAGAAATTTTACTGAGGTATGCAACCCTTTTTCATTCAAGAATATGTCACAAGAATCAATTCCTTTTCGATTATTTCCACTATCCTTAAAGGGGGAAGCTAGTAAGTGGTTAGCCGAGTTACCAAACAATTCCATCACCTAATAAGAGTAACTGCTTATAACATTCAACACAAGATTCTTTCCTCTATCAAAGATGATGAATCTTAGAGACTATACTCAATGCTTCAAGCGATGGGAAGGAAAACCAATTCATGAATCATTATTGAGATTCAAGAAACTCTTACTTAAATACCCAACTCATGGGTTACCAAATGATTTGTTGCTTCAATATTTTTACCGAAGTCTAGATTCGGTCAATAAAGGAGTGGCTGACCAATTGGTACAAGGAGGAATAATGTCACTTTCTTTTGAGGTGGCTTCATTTATTTTGGATGACATGAACAAAATAAACCACAAGAGGATAAAGTCTCCCCATTTTTCTTTAGGTTAATACAAGAACAACTTGATAAAAAAAAGAGAGGGATGAAAACATAAAGAAGATGTTTTCCCAAATGGAACTTCTACAAGATCATATGAAGGGGACATCTAGGATGTTTAGAGTTGAGGGGGTTCCTCTTACAGTTACTCAAGGCCATGGGATAATTAATTTTGGAACTTCAGAAGAGGTGAGGTGGGTTTTCACCCACGCTAGCCACGTCGAGGTGCAAACCAATGTTTGAACTATCACAAAAGGGAAGAGAAAAGAGGATATTCTAAAGATAGGGATGATAATATGAGTATGGGAGAAGAGAAGATGACCACGATGAAAACTATATTAATTTGAGTGAGAGCTTAATTTCAAAGGGTAGTACAAGTATTCCCGGGTAAATGAGTAATTATCTCGCATACTTGACAAAATTAAAGGTTTAGAAGAATTGTTGAAGGGAATGAAAGATGACTTCTAACCATTTAATAGTAAAAAGAACTCTCATGTCGATTCCATCAAGATACTTGATTGTCAACTAAGTCTAGTTTCGGCACAATTGAAACCAAAGTTTTCAATTAAAGATAACAACAATGAGTTGGTTGTACTTACTTGTAACGGAAAAGTATCAGTATGTGGTATGCCGGGAAATGAAGAAGCTCATAAACAAGAAGATGAGTGAGTCATGGAGGAGTAATATATACCTATCCATTAAAACATTTCCCAAGAAGCACAAAAAAGAAGCGGAACAACACGTTCAAGTCCCTAAAAACATGATACCTTTACCCAAGATACCTCGTCAATTTCCCCAATGCCTAAATAAGACGAATGAAGTTGAGAAACTCAAGAAGTTCGTATCAGTGTTTAAGACATTATAAATAAATCTTTTGTGGAAGCATTGTTGGAAATTACTGGGTACACCATGTTCATGAAAGAATTGATCACAAATAAGAGGAGTTTGGACTTTCAGACAATTGAAGTTTTCCATAGTTGTAGTGTAATTAGAACTAAGGAGATGATAAAAAAGAGAGAAGACACTGGGGCATTCACCATTCCTTGCACCATAGGAATACTATAGTTCGTTGAAGCTTTACGTGATCTAGAGCAAGTACAAACTTAATGCCCTATGCGATATACAAACAACTTGGATTGGGTGAACAGAAAGAAACCATAAGGAGACTCTAAATCGCAGACCGTTCAATCAAACATCTCGTGGGTATCCTTAATAATATCTTGGTGAAGGTCGATCAATTAATTTTTTGCTATTTTTTCAATTTTAGATTGTAAGATAGATTCTCAAATTTCCATTAATTTGGGAAGGCCAATCTTAGCAACCGGGAGAGCATTGGTGGATGCTGAAAGTGGAGAATTGAACTTTCAGGTGAATGAAGATGAGATGTCCTTTAATATTTGAAAATACATGAATCACCCAAGTGATATTAATGTTGTATCTATTGATTATATTATTAATAAGGCGGTAGCTAGTGTAAGTCATTTGATGTGTATGAATGAACCCCTTGAAGCCGAACTCGATAATTATGATTAATTAGAAGTTCAGGGGTATAAGGAGGTAGTATTTGCTTTGTCAGGTTTATGAGTGTATCTAAAGACTCCAATCAAGTTGGATATTGACCTAAAAAACATAGAGGGTCCTCCTGCAAAGCCGTCAACAGAAGAACCACCTCATCTGGAATTGAAAAGAACTTCCCTCTCATCTTCGATATGCTATCCTAGGGCAAAATAACACTTTACCGGTGATCATTGCAACCAAATTGCTTGAATTATAGGTTAAATCGCTTCTTGAAGTGTTATGAAAGAATCTAAAAGCTAATGGTTAGACCATCCCTATTATAGTGGGCATTCCTCCATGTATTTGTACTCACAAAATCCATCTTGATAATGAGTGTAAACCTAGTGTTGAGCATCAACATAGATTGAACCTATCAATACAAGAGGTGGTAAAAATGGAGATCATAAAGTGTTTGGACGCAAGTGTGATCTACCCCAATGCAGATAGAAAAAGTGTGAGTCTAGAGCATTGTGTACCAAAAAAGGTTGTTATCCTCGTACTCCCAAATGAAAAAGGGGAGCTTGTAGCAACTAGACCGGTAACCGGGTAGAGAGTATGCATGGATTACCAAAAGCTAAATTCATGGACTGAAAAGGATCACTTGCTTATGCCTTTCATGGATATAATGCTCAACCAACTATTAGAGAGGAGATGGTACTCTTTTTTCAATGGGTACTCCGGTTACTACCAAATCTCTATCGCTCCATAAGACCATGAGAAAACCACCTTAACCTGCCCTTATGGAATGTTTGCATTTAAAAGAATGCAATTTGGGCTCTGTAGTGCCCCAGAAACATTTCAACGTTGCATGTTATCGATTTTTGTTGGCATGGTAGAAGATTCTATGGAGGTGTTCATAGAAGACTTCTCAGTCGTAGGAGATATTTTTGAAGAATGTCTTGCACATTTAAGGCATGTACTCCAAGGATGCGTGGAAACAAATATTATTTTGAATGGGGACAAATGCCGCTTTATGGTGAAAGTAGTCATAGTGTCACATTCGGGGAGCACCCCCTAGAAGTAACATGGCGTACTTGACCTCTCAGAGTTCTTATACGATCCCATAGTTATCATTTATCGCATTGACATAGTAAATTTAGCGGAAAATTTAAAACTTTTCATAGCACATCATATGCTAGAAACTTCATATCATATATAGATAAAACATAAGTCATAATACATATATAGACCTTAAGTCTCTTTTCCAACTTAGACTCAACAACATTAGAGTACATCAGGGTCACGGCCCATAACACATAAAAAATAACTATACAACATTTAAAGACATCACGGTAAAGACATAAGTAGGAGATCCTTGAACTTTAGGATTCCTTTTATTGAGCTTGGGAATCATCTATCAAGCTCTTCACCATTCAAGACATCCTTCAAGCATCCATAACCTACACTTTGTGCAAAAAGTAGAGAAGAATGGGATTAGCAAAAGAATGTACTAAGTTTGGCAACCATGCAAAAACATGCATTTAAAAGGGTCATTTTCTTTGAAATCATACTTCATGCCATTTTAAGTAAATCATCATAAAAACTTTATCAATAGCATTTATATCTATCACATACTTCACATAATCATATTCAAAGGCCAAACATCACATAATATCACATATAGAATTTATGACATTTTTGAGTCACATTACAGTGAGCTCTCTTTCCCTTAACAGTGAGCTTTAATTCCTTCTTTTCATTAACTTCCCAAGTAACCCTTTAGTGATACTTGGTTCAATGCATCACCTTAATGTCACAAGGAAACATACATATACTTACACAAGTCAACAAATATCCCCCATCGAAGTATAACCTATTACAAGACACATTCAAGTCAAGAATATATGACAGTACAGTAAGCTACATCAACTTGCACATACTTTTACTGCTTTTCATATTCATCCTTATAAGACATTGTTCATGACCCCAATCTTACCCTACTAATGCAATGTACATGTGAAGCCCCATAACCCCACACATACTTAGTAAACTCTTCATAAGACCATAAACCTTAACATTCAATTCATACATCAATATAACAAGTAAAGACAACTTTATTCATGTCAATACAAGACCTTCATCATATAGTCATTAGACCAACATAGTGCACATAAGGATAGATCATATCACATAGATTCATACCATGCATATCTTCATAACAAACCACTTCTACAATATCACGCACAAAGACATAATCATAATTATACATATTAGGTCACCTTCCTAGGACTTCATAAGGAGACACTTGTACAATGTCTAGATGGGTTGATTACTTCCACCTATCCTAAGTAACTTACCTTAAGTCCTCCTAGTTAGGATCCTATTCATTTACTTCCATTGTCCATTTTACTTTAGGGAAACTATAGCCTTAACCGACACTAGGACCATGGGTGCTAAGCATGGAATTTGGTGTTGTAGAGCCTTACACCAATGGAAGGTGTTCTTACCTAGCCAAGGTAGAACATTAACATATATACTAGCATTCTATGTGAATTCACTTTGGTAGATCCTATGTGGCAAGCATAGTTTATGGAACTAAGAGATAGGTAGTTCCCTCTACATGCCATTGGGCAATTGGGGACTAATCTTATGAGAAAACATGGGTGATCACTTCCTCAAAGGGAAGTCAACACCTCATGTGGGTCCATAGGTGAATATTCCTCAAAGGGAAGTCAACACTCTATAAGGGACAAATGGTGAATCTTTCCTCAAGGGAAAGTCAACACCTCTCAATGTCAAGTTCACTCGGTGCTAAGCTAAGTTCTCTTTATTAAAAAGCCTTTAATTATATTTTTATAAAACATAGGCTTAAGATATTCATTTCACATATGCTTATAACATATTCAAGCACCTATCTACATTTAGAGTAATCTTGGGAACCCCTATCAAGACCCCTCTTACTTACTAGATAATCATCCATGTGTGTGTGTGTAGATACATTGTGAGCAAACCTTTCACATACACATAGATATCACACATTTTCATACATAAATGCATAAGTCTATAGGTATAACTATATGAGCAACCCTTTCATATAAAACCCACTAAGACTCTATACACATTCATACTTCATCATATCATATAAGCTTAACATGCATAGTAGTAGAAACTAGTGAATATGAGAACTACCTTTCATTTAGACACCATAAACCTTTACTACTTTCAAGTATGCATGAAGTGTTAGTGTGTGTGTACATTGGTCAACATGATCACATAATGGATATCAACAACTTATTGAGGAAGCCACCCTCTTAGACCACATAATATCACATATAGAATTTATGACATTTTTGAGTCACATTACAGTGAGCTCTCTTTCCCTTAACAGTGAGCTTTAATTCCTTTTATTCATTAACTTCCCAAGTAACCCTTTAGTGATACTTGGTGCAATGCATCACCTTAATGTCGCAAGGAAACATACATATACTTACACAAGTCAACACATATCCCCCATCGAAGTATAGCCTATTACAAGACACATTCAAGTCAAGAATATATGACAGTACAGTAAGCTACATCAACTTGCACATACTTTTACTTCTTTTCATATTCATCCTTATAAGACATTGTTCATGACCCCAATCTTAGCCTACTAGTGCAATGTACATGTGAAGCCCCATAACCCCACACATACTTAGTAAACTCTTCATAAGACCATAAACCTTAACATTCAATTCATACATCAATATAACAAGTAAAGACAACTTCATTCATGTCAATACAAGACCTTCATCATATAGTCATTAGACCAACATAGTGCACATAAGGATAGATCATATCACAAGGATTCATACCATGCACATGTTCATAACAAGTAGACCACTTCTACAATATCACGCACAAAGACATAATCATAATTATACATATTAGGTCACATTCCTAGGACTTCCTATGGAGCCACTTGTACAATGTCTAGATGGGTTGATTACTTCCACCTATCCTAAGTAACTTAACTTAAGTCCTCCTAGTTAGGATCCTATTCATTTACTTCCATTGTCCATTTTACTTTAGGGAAACTATAGCCTTAACCGACACTAAGACCATGGGTGCTAAGCATGGAATTTGGTGTTGTAGAGCCTTACACCAATGGAAGGTGTTCCTACCTAGCCAAGGTAGAACATTAACATATATCCTAGCATTCTAAGTGAATTCACTTTGGTAGATCCTATGTGGCAAGCATAGTTTATGGAACTAAGAGATAGGTAGTTCCCTCTACATGCCATTTGGCAATTGGGGCCTAATCTCATGAGAAAACATGGGTGATCACTTCCTCAAAGGGAAGTCAACACCTCATGTGGGTCCATAGGTGAATATTCCTCAAAGGGAAGTCAACACTCTATAAGGGACAAATGGTGAATCTTTCCTCAAGGGAAAGTCAACACCTCTCAATGTCAAGTTCACTCGGTGCTAAGTTAAGTTCCCTTTATTAAAAAGCCTTTAATTATATTTTTATAAAACATAGGCTTAAGATATTCATTTCACATATGCTTATAACATATTCAAGCACCTATCTACATTTAGAGTAATCTTGGGCACCCCTATCAAGACCCTTCTTACTTACTAGATCATCATGCATGTGTGTGTGTGTAGATACATTGTGGGCAAACCTTTCACATTACACATAGATATCACACATGTTCATACATCAATTCATAAGTCTATAGGTATAACTATATGAGCAACCCTTTCATATAAAACCCACTAAGACTCTATACACATTCATACTTCATCATATCATATAAGCTTAACATGCATAGTAGTAGAAACTAGTGAATATGAGAACTACCTTTCATTTAGACACCATAAACCTTTACTACTTTCAAGTATGCATGAAGTGTTAGTGTGTGTGTACATTGGTTGTTATCACATAATGGCTATCAACAACTTATTGAGGAAGCCACCCTCTTAGTCCACATTACACTTTAAAGTATAGACAACAAAACACATTTAGCATAGGAGACAAGACAACTTCGTAGTATACTTTAAGACTCCTAACATTAGCTATTCACACCTTCACATAGGGTTACATGGGCAGGGATCATCAATCTTTATTAAGTCATTAATGGCAGCACCTACACATGACATTACCTAACCCTTTACATGATCATAACCATAGCAACATAACCTAGATTCACAACTTAAGTAGAAGACTAGGCACAAGTTACACATAAGGTGATCATCATAACCACTCATTCATATATTCATCAATTTGCCTTCAAGGCCATGGTAAACACATATATAATGACATAAAGTAAACACCGCCACCATAAGTTGACCATACCACACAATGCCATAGAATTCATCAACATTATTATAGAAGAATAGAGAAGTAGAATAGTAGAACAATTCTTACCAATCCTTTAGCTTTCGGTCATCTTTGACCTTTACTACACTTTCATAGATAAATCAAGTATAGTGAAGTATCTTAAGTTTCATAATCATACATGAATTCAATTACAAGCTACTACAAGGTCATACTACAACTTGCACAACACCTTAGCATACTATCAAGTAGAAGATCATAGACCATTAGCCAATTTCACTTACATGGATTATAGATCTTATTTAATCAATAATATCAATCTTAGGCAGTAGCTAATCATACACTTATTAATAATGAAATCATGTTTAAGGCACTTCAAGATCAAGCTTCCAACATAGGCATTAGACTTATTAATTTGCTAGAATAAAGAGGAATTAACCAACACTATTGATTCTCTAAGGCCTTGATCATCAATCAAATTATAACAATAATGTACATGTTAGGCAGCAGCTAAATAGATCACTACATCAAAGGAATCATGCTTCATCTATCAACAATTCGAGATCACATCATATACATAGTATTATCAATCGATAGACTAGAAGAGACTAGATCAACTCATGACAATTCTTCCTTACTTTAATCATACGAGATTTCTATCCATCATTCAATCATTATATTAACGTAAAACCGTGGCGACAAACAACTTAACATGATTCAAGTCTTACAACAATCTTCACAAAACCAACTTTATAGTGAATGCATAGATCATATAGTAGTCATGTTGAATGTTTCATACATTGATTCATATGGATCCTTCAACATCAATTCTACATTAATTCATGTAAATAACAGTAGATATAACCACTTCAACATAATAGAATCACAATTCAATTGATAACAAATAAAGATCACAAAGCCCATGCAAAGGCTAAATCAAGTTTGGAAGGGACATGGGTTCATCATGCAATTGGAGTTAAATTCACGTTAAAACCAATGTATTCACTTCAATTCAGCATGCTTTAATCATTCAAAACATTTTTACAAAGAACCCATGGCAGATTGAAGAAGAAGATGTTTGATCATATTTTTCTCTTTTGAAACTTTGAGTTAACTCTCTAGATGGAAGGATAATTAGAGATGAAGATCACCATAACTTTATGTACATGAAGACCTCAAAAACATGGTGAATAAATCATGCCATTCCAAGCTCTAAGCTGTTCTTGAGCTTCAACAACTATTGAGGTTTCTAGGGAGAAGATTTTTGGAGGGAAAGATTTCTTACGTGTCTATGGGATTAGGAATGGGAGGTTCACGTGTTTGATGACTTATATACACCCAAAATTATGTAAATAACTCAATTAGAGTTAGTTTAGGACGTGGGGTGAATTTCCCATTCACCCCTTTAATGAAATAGTACGCAGGCACAAGTTGCAGGCCACCATCGACGGAGCCATCTACTGGCCGTAGGTTAGTCGACGAGCCGTCGATTGGTCCTTGTCCAATTTTTAGATTGAAACCTGCCCAAGCTAAGTACCAATCGACAATAACTCACCTATGGGCCGTTGGTTGACCAACTGGCCGTCGTTTGGTCCGTCGATTGACACTGCCAAGGCAGTGTCTCGGCCAGCATTTGATTCTTCGAGTGGGCCCTTTTGCGGGGCCCTTTTGACGTTGTATGTAACATCCCACAAGTACACCCTAGAAGTTAGAGTATCCTTGTGATGTCACACGGCAAATGAGACTTCAAGAAGTCTCATCTAAGCCTCTGGTATCATTTATTGCATAAGAAAAACATTGTAAAATGAGTAAGAATGAAAACTTTCTTCACACACGAAGAACTTCTTTCATAGATATTACGCAAACGGAAGACTTTCATTAAAACTATAAACCTTTACAACATCCCATTGAACCATCTAACTTTAGAGCTTACAACACTTGGGACTAAGCCCATACAAGACATAAAGAAAAGACTTAAGACATAACGAACATGTGGATATTGTCCTCGAATCGATGAGGACTCAATAATACTTCATCTTCAACCTTAGAAACCTATCCATCTTCCATGGCACGTCAATACTTCCAATTCCCTACACTTTAGTCAAAAGTAAAAAAAGGGGTTAGCACATTAGATGTACTAAGTATGGAAGCCATGCAAAAACCATGAAAAAGGGACATTTAGTAATAACATGATTTTCATGAATTTTCGATTTAAATATCATACTATAAGAATAAGAACAACATTTAACACATTAGAAATACATAAGAAAACATTTAAGAAAAATATTACATTTTTAGAAAACTTACAGTGAATTCACTTCACTGTACAATGAACTCATTTCACTGTTACAGTGACGTTCCTTCACTTCTCTTAAGACACCCTTTAGCATGTAATATTCTCACTCAAAGCTATCCTAAGATTCACTTAAGTTACAAGAAGAGAGACCGCCCATACACCATCTCTAGATGTGCCTAAACGACCCTCAACATTACTTATAATGAGTCACGTACACACTTACAAAGCATCATAACATCGATTACATGAACATGAGATTCTTCTACCAAAGGTGAGTTCCAAGGTTCACTTGAGTAAGTGTGGAGTGACCGCCCATACAATCTCTTTCACACACACGCAAGGGATCCTATAGATTACCTAAGATAAAGTCATTCTCACTAAACACACCAACATATAGATGATAGGACACTCGCCTCCCAAAGGCTATCAAAAGACCTACTTAAGTAAATCAAGAAGATAACGTCCATGATTGACCTCTTCATGATTACCTAAATAGTCCTTAAGACTACCTAAGGCTTAGATCATGTTTACAACACCAAACATCTTTCCTAACTAGAGTCATCCTCAAGACTTCTATAGATAAGACATGACGAGATCATCCTTTATGCCCTCTTCACAAATTAACTAAGGAATTCCTAAGCCACTCTAGATTAGGTACTTATTCCCTTACATACTTCATAACGTAAGGCATTTGTTCATTAATTCATCAAGACATATTCATGGCATAAGGACATTCAAATAATGGTCTTGGAGAAGACCTAGGGACTTTCACTAACATCTTCAAAGCCTATTGTGCAATGTCTAGATAGCGTCCCATACCACCACCTAACTTGATAGACTTATATACTGCTAGTAAATATCCCATATGATGAGAATAGGCAATAACCGACATAGACCATTGTAGAAAGATATGGAATCCAGAGTTCTATCCTACTCCAATGAGATTGTTCTACATGCCAATGGTAGAACTTGGACACATCCCATGTAGGCACATGGTTAAGGATTATGAAGGGTTTCTTTGCATTCTAGTCTCATACTTAACTAGAACTGTTTCCCTTATCATACTCACTCGGTGCTAGCCTTTGTTCTCATAGATTTATTCACATTAAGGTTCATACAAGAGGGTTCCATATCTAGTTCATAACCCAATTACATTTACCCTACCAAAGAGGTACTCTAGGGATTACATTCCAATGGCGACAAGAAGCTCATTATGAATTTTGCTAGGGAGATATGATGCCGTTCCAGCCAATCAACCTAGGTCCATCATTCCACATGAAGGATACCCTTACGGCGTTTGATTTCAATTCACATAACTTTACCCTTAGCTTTAACGGTTCACATAAACACCCTCTTTTCATCAATCAAGGTCACATATCATCCATATATACAAGACTCTTAACATACTAAGTCAAATCATCACATTTTCATACTCATACGAGCATAAAGTAAGGGACATAAGTCTACCTAAACAAGACACCACATACTTCACCTTAACATACAATACAAGTCATTCTAGAAGTACTTAGGAATAACACCCTATGCCCTAACATAACTTCATATAAGAACACATATACTTTCACATATAGATAGACATTATCATACACCACATAATCATCATATACTTCAAGTAATGCCGACAAGGCCATGATCATCATATTGCATAAAGTAACGCCGACAAGGCCACATCAATTCACATAACACCGCCACCATAAGTGGACCATACCAATAACACATAATTCAAAAGCTAAATTACAATAGCAATACACAATAATAAAAGAGTTAGGGAAGCATACCACCCACTTCACCTCACCACTTCAATCAAAAGCCAAACCATTCAATTTAATAACATAAGGCCCTTACCCATGGCCATAAACATCAATTCAAAGCATAAACCATAATAATCAATTAATATAAGTCAATTCAATACAGATTTACCAATCTAAGACCAAATATACATCAATGGAATACAATACTTACATCAATAGAAAACCCATAGAAAACTACACTAGAATTTATAAGCATTAAGTTCATATCGATTCAACAAGCTTAACATGCAATAGATCTAAGAGTATTCATTACTCAATTAATGAAATTGAAACAGCCTATACATCATTCATACATAATATATACATGAATCAAAAGCCCATAGCAATATACACATGAATTCATCAATCTCAAGACATAATCACATAACCCATATTTTAGTGAAATTTAGAGATTTGAGAAGATCAAGTGTTCATGGAGAATTTCATTGGAAAACATCATTTAAACATCAATAATATCATATCTTAACATTTGAAAACGTTTCATGCAAGAACCAAGGACGTAGATTAGAACTTTGACTTTTTCATCTTTTTGAAATCCTTTGAAATCATCTTTGAAATTGGCTCTAAGGTGATATAAAGCCTTAGATGAAGAACTCCCATACCTTATTTGAAGAACCCAATGCTAATTTAAGAAGAAACTCCATTGAAGACCCATCTTTAAGCTTCATCTTAACTTTGAACTCTCATGGAGGTTTTGGGAATTCTTAAGGGATTTGGGGTTTTGTTTTTGGAAGAATGAAATCTCCTAAGTGTTTAACACTTATATACTTGTTAATAATACCCAAAATACCCTTAATAAACTGCCTATACACTTATTTGGAAGTGGGGTGAATTTACCAATTCACCCTAAGTTTGTAGTGAACTGCGCAGGAAGACAGGTCACTCGATGCCTGCCCTTGACGGGACGTCACCACCACAACGGGCCATCACTGTCCACCGTCGGTGGTTACAGTAGCCTGACAAGGCATCCCTATTAACCCATGGCCAATTCCCCTACGATGAAACCCTTCGACGTGGCGTCAACAGGCCTACGAGCCGTCAACTGCTCCGTCGTCTGGGGCCTGCCTGGTACAGTTTTGGCAACAGTTTTGTGTCCTTTCTCAAGGACCCTTAGATGGTCCTTGGGGATAATTTCCCATACGTTTCCAACCCAATTACGATTGTCTATAAGTTTAACACCTCTCACATGAATTTCACACAAAACGAACACATAAAACTTGACGAAACACGCCTAGATGTACAAGGTCGATTCAAGGCATATCTTTTGAACACCATGAACGTTATTGGTTGTTTGACCTCCAAACTTCTCGAAACTCAACACACTGCCTATACATGCTATAATAACTCAAGTAAGAACCTTAAAACATCATGAAACACACATAAACACATAGAACCACATACAAGGCATCTAGGTGACTTAGTCATCGAACGTCTTGGTCATCCCTTGACGTTTGACTTCCAATGCACCTAAACTTTTAGATACTGCCTCTAATCAACATTATTGACCAATTTAGGACCTTATACCATCATCAAAACCACGTTAGGCTCTAGCTTAACCTAAGTCATTTTCTGAAGCTTACATTGTACCTGGACGTTTCCCACGTAAATACAACCCTTAAAACGTTATAGTCATTACACATAAGTTTCACCCAAAACAAACACCTGCAACACGTCCAAACATGCAAGGCCCCATCAAGACGTACATGAATGTCTCAAGGGCTAACTTTCGAACGTCTTTAACGTTCTTGGATGTTTGACCTCCAAACTTCTTGAAACTTCATATAATTCAATTTAACATCATTACAGCTCATTTTAAGACACTTTAGGCTCACTTCATACAGTTTTAAGCATGCATATACATATGAGGCACATAGGTGACTCGTTGTCAGACGTTTTGGTCGACACTTGACGTTTGACTTCCATATCTTCTCAAACTTTGCACACTGCCTCTAAACCATATTATAAGTCATTTTAGGACCTTATTACCTTAAGACAACCATGTTAGTATCTAGACACCCTAACTCATTAAGGGGTTCTTACAATATCCCGCACTTGGGAACATCCGTCCTCGAATGACACTTAGAACATTTCAATCATAACAAGGACTTCAATGCATCATAGGGCAGTTCATCATATTCATAACATCAACAAATAGAAGTTAATGCACCAAACTTACAAGGAATACTACTTCACATCATTTAGCACTCAATGCACACAAACAAGCAAAACTTCAATTCACTCCCTCCTTAATGCATCAATTAAAAGGCTCTTATCATGTTCATAGGAAGAACATCCTTCTCCTAATCATAACATGGTCATTACAATCCATTTATTAAGAGTTCATCATGCACCCTTCTTTTAATCATGCAAAGGCAGATTCCACATCACTCAAAAGCAAGTAGGCACTCCTACTTCCATGCACATAGACTTGAGTTAATTGAATCAACAAGGACTTTCATTAGTTAGACCTAGTGCTATGAGGGTCATACTCAACCATACCATGCTTAGTTGTATCCATGGAGGAATGTCGATCTCCTTAACACACTTACATTTATCATAAGCTCACTCCCAAACAAATGCACAAAGGCCATCTTTACAGTAATATGAGAATTTCTCAACTTTTCAAATAAGGACATGCTCATGTTTTCTTCCTATTGAAGTCCAAATGGTAAATCACACCAAATGTATCACAACAATTAGGAAGTCATTTCACACAATGTCAATTTATAACATAGTACTCACCTTCATAGTAAGCATCATTGGGAAAGTTAATAAAATCATACGCACTTACATGATTACTAAGCTAACATGCTTTCACTTTTCAAAAGTGATCCTACAATCATGCTTTCCCAACCATACAAGTCACATAGTTTTCAAGAGACTCCACTTATTTCATTTTAAAGAGACTCAACTTTTCATTATAAGGCTAAACCTTACATATCACAAGTGACTAAAACCAAGTTTCCTACTTTATCTCATGAAGTTAAGTGTACCGTTAGCATGTTAGGATGTACAATACTCATGAGAAAACATGTATTTAATCAAAATTTCCATTCATGCACTTTGAAATATTCATTATATCTTTAAGGTTATGTCAATCAATACATACCAAACATATAAAGTTCATGCAATTCATACTTTATGCAAGACTCTATTAATAAACAAGCTCATCAAGACTACATTAAATACAAGATCAAGCAAAAATAGAAGGTCAAGGTAGACAATACCTATAACCTTAATATTCCATCACCATCCCCCATGTAGGGTAAACCCAATAAAGAGAAACTTAATCCAACCTTAAGAGGATCTTAACTTAACAACCTTCATTTTTTCATTACTTAAAAGCGATTAACACATTAGAAGGAATTTACAGTAAGTCAAGCAAGGTATTCAAAACTTCATTTCCTAGGCAATTTATCCTCAATCATCATGTTAGGTCATCTCATTCAACCACATAAGGTTTTCATACATTATAATAGATACCAAGGTCGTGAATCATTAGGGGAAAACAATAAGGAGACTTAGCCATAAACTTTCTTATTTTCCCTAGAACATTACAGTTACGTGACTTCTAGGTCACTAAAACCCACATTATCACCCAACCAAGTCATGCATACTACCTTTACACCTAGGATCAAGTATATACAAAGGACTTCAATCCATATTAGGTAATCATGAATGTTCACATATCCCAACTAAGGCAACATTTGAAATATCATGCATATATTCAAAGGGACATATTGAACACCTTTAAGCACATATTCCTAGGGTAGCATGCTTTCATAGGTAGTCAATAAGTGTTTCAAGCTCAAATAATAATATCATAAGGCTACAATCATGTAAAACCAAATAGTATCACACCATTCAGAAGAACTCATTTTAACAATAATAACTTCTAATATGCTTTAACTATATCATGACATACATCTTCAACACAACATGCTTATTCACATAAATCTCATACATATCCATAATTAGCATCACATCATCAAAACATGCCAAAATGCACCTTCACGCATACTCATTCAACCATAAAACCAAGATAAGCATTTAAACTCACCTTTTATCCCTCACACATATAGAGACAATCTCATCCAAGCAATCACATGTAAAAGACCACCGGAAAAGAAAACATAAGAGAGAGATCTTATAGAGTTATGTTCTATGGAACAATATGAGAATGATGAAGAAGGGAAACTCTATCGTCGTATAGCCTCCCGTACCATTTGATGTATCGCGACTCACCACTAATGCTAAGAGACTCTACTTGATGTGGCAATATAAGACTTTTAGAACCTAAAACCACTTTATAAACCTTATGCTCTGATACCACATTTGTCACATCCGGGGAGCACCCCCTAGAAGTAACATGGCGTACTTAACCTCTCAGAGGTCTTATACAAGCCCATATTTATCATTCATCGCATTGACATAGTAAATTTAGTGGAAAATTAAAACTTTTGATAGCACATCATATGCTAGAAACTTCATCTCATATATAGATAAAACATAAGTCATAATACATATGTAGACTTTAATTCTCTTTGCCAACTTACACTCAACAACATTAGAGTACATTAGGGTCACGACCCATAAGACCTAAAACATAACTATACAACATTTAAAGACTTCACAGTAAATACATAAGTAGGAGATCCTTGAACTTTAAGGATTCCTTTCATTGAGCTTGGGAATCATCTATCATGTTCTTCACCATTCCAGACATCCTTTAAGCATCCATAACCTTCACTTTGTGTAAAAAGTAGAGAAGAATGGGATTAGCACAAGAATGTACTAAGTATGGCAACCATGCAAAAACATGCATTTAAGCGGAACATTTTCTTTGATATCATACGTCATGCTATTTTAAGTAAATCATCATAAAACCTTTATCAATAACATTTATATCAACCACATACTTCATATAATAATATTCAAAGGCCAAACATCACATAAGATCACATAAGAATTTATGACATTTTTTAGTCACATTACATTGAGCTCTCTTTCCCTTAACAATGAGCTTTAATTCCTTTTATTCATTAACTTCCCAAGTAACCCTTTCGTGATACTTGGTGCAATGCATCACCTTAAGGTCACAAGCAAACATATATATACTTACACAAGTCAACAAATATCCCCCATAGAAGTATAGCCCATTACAAGACACATTCAAGTCAAGAATATAGGCTTAAGATATTGATGCCACATATGCTTATAGCATATTCAAGCACCTATCCAGATTTAGAGTAATCTTGGGCACCCCTATCAAGGACCCTCTTACTTACTAGATCATCATCCATGTGTATGTGTACATACATTGTGAGCAAACCTTTCACATAACACATAGATATCACACATGTTCATACATAAATGTATAAGTCTATAGGTATAAGTATATGAACTATATGAGCAACCCTTTCATATAGAACCCACTAAGACTCTATGCACATTCATACTTCATCATATCATATAAGCTTAACATGCATAGTAGTAGAAACTACTGAATATGAGAACTACCTTCCATTTAGACACCATAAACCTTTACTACTTTCAAGCATGCATGAAGTGTGAGTGTGTGTGTACATTGGTCAACATGATCACATAATGTCTATCAACAACTTATTGAGGCATCCACCCTCTTAGACCACATTACACTTTAAAGTATAGACCACACAACACAATTCACCATAGGAGACAAGAAAACTTCATAGTATACTTTAAGACTCCTAACATTAGCTATTCACACCTTCACATAAGGTTACATGAGTAGGGATCATCAATCTTTAATAAGTCATTAATGGACGCACCTAAACATGATATTACCTAACCCTTTACATGCTCATAACCATAGCAACATAACCTAGATTCACAACTTAAATAGAAGACTATGCACAAGTTACACATAAGGTGATCATCATAATCACTCATTCATATATTCATCCATTTGCCTTCAAGGCCATGGTCAACACATATATAATGACATAAAGTAAACACCGCCACCATAAGTGGACCATACCACACAATGCCATAGAAGGCTTCATCAACACTATTATAGAAGAATAGAGAAGTAGAAGAGTAGAACAATTCTTACCAATCCTTTAGCCTTTGGTCATCTTTGACCTTTACTACTCTTTCATAGATAAATCAAGTATAGAGTAGTATCTTAAGTTCCATAATCATACATGAATTCAATTACAAGCTACTACAAGGTCATACTACTAATACGCTCAAATTATACTTCCCTAAAGAAGTATAAGCGGTCTTATCAAGTAAAGAACCTAATTGTTAGGTTGGGGTCGATCCCATGAAGAAAATGATTCAGAATTAACTTTAATCTACGATTACGTCTATTTAGTCAAGTCCTTTTCGGAAATAGTTAAATTAAAGTGGGGTTTTTGTGTAACAAAAATGATCAATTATGTCTAAGTAAACAAGTAGCAATGTTAAAACTTTGGTTTTGATCAAGTGATGAGAGAAACTAGGGCGTAAGTGTACCCCATATGTTCATTAACACGATAATCCTAGCTATAACAACTCTTTCCTAGTGTATTGCATGCAAAGTGATAAGTTATGTATCTCTAATTCCTTGGTCCGGCAACTAGAGAATTTCACCTCGTACCTTGGTCCGGCTACGTGTGTTGAATTACTAACCCTTACCTTTACCTCATATTTAGTATCATATTTGTAAGACCCCAAAATGAGATAGGCTGTCTAGATCCTAATGTGTTTGTTTTAATGTTCTAAGGTCTTAAAATGACTTATAATATTGTTTAGAGGTAGTGTATAAAGTTTGAGGTGATTTGGAAGTCAAACGTCAAGGGTCGACCGAAGCGTTCGACGACTAAGTCACCTAAATGCCTCGTATATGGTTCTACGTAATTATGTGTGATGCATGAGCTTATGAAGTCTTAAAATGGTTAGAAATGATTTAAAATGATAGTATATAAAGTTTCGTGAAGTTTGGAGGTCAAACGACCAAGAATGTCCAAGGCATTCGAAAGATAGCCCTTAAGACATTCAACATATATCTTGATGGGGCTTGGCCTGTTTGGACGTCTTGTAGGTGTTTGTTTTGGATGAAAATTAGATGTATATAAGTCATTTAAAACGTGATCAACCCATTTTAAAAATCAGCTCACATGTTTTAAGCTCTTGCTTCCAAAAATGTTCTCTCTAAAACCACCATTGTTGGTGAAGCTCAAGAACATATTTAAGCTGGGTTTTCCATGGATGAATAATCAAGTCTTAGAGGTTTTTATGTTGATAAAGGTATGGTGATCTTCATCTCTAGTTATCTTTTCATGTAGAGAGTAATTCTCAAAGATTTCAAAGAAGAAAAATATGATCAAAGTCCTTCTTCTTCAATCTGCCATGGGTTCTTTCTAAAAAGGTTTTGAACGATTGAATAATAATTAATTTAAGTTAATACAGTTGTTTTAATGTGAATTTTACTCCAAGTGCATGATGAACTCATGCTCCTTCACCAAAATGATTTAGCCTTGCATGGGCTTTGTGATCTTGAATTGCTATCGATTGAATTATGATTCTACTATGTTGAGATGATCATATATGCTGTTATTTACATGAATTTATGTTGAATTGATGTTGAAGTATCCATGAGGAGCAATGTATGAAGATTTGAGTATGTTTAGTCTAGTTTCTATAGTTCACTGTAACATTGGCTTCCTAATGATCTAAAGTGAAATTCCATTAAGTTGTGGTTCTTGTAGCTACTGTTTTAGGTTAACACCATGGTTGAATTGTGGATATAAATCTTGTATGAACAATGTAGAGAAGGCTTGGTTTGAATAAATCTAGGTTCTTCTAGTCTATGGAGTTGTAACTTGTGATCTTGAAGTTAGGTTAGTTGCTATAGGAATTGATCATGGTTAATGTCTATAGCTGCTGCCTATAACAAAATATGAGGATAAATTATATGTAATTGATACAATATAGGTCAAATAATGATAGGTTGAATAGGATTAACCTATGTAAACTTACCTTCCATGAACTCCTTATATGAAGCATGCTTGTGTCGACCTTTTGGCAAATTGTAGTAGTGTCTCATCTAGACTATGATTTCATTAGCTACTGCCTTAGAGTGTTATGATTCATGAAATACGATCTATAATCCATATAAATGAAATTGGTTAATGATCTATGTTCTTCTACTTCCTAGTATGTGATGTGTTGTACTATGTTATAATATAATCTTATAGCGACTTGTACATGGTTTCTTATATGTTTAAAGTACATTTAGATACTTCCATATATATGAATTATTGATAAACAAGGTGTATTGATCAATGAGGATCAAAGGTTGAGGAGTTGGTAAAAATGCCTATTTTCTCTACTCTTCTACTTCTCTATTCTTTATAGAAATGTTGATGAAGCCTTGTATGGTATTGTGTGGTATGGTCAACTTATGGTGGCGGTGTTTACTTTATTGTCATTATATATGTGTTGACCATGTCCTTGAGGCAAATTGATGAACTTATGAACATGTGCTTAAGATGATACTATGAGAAGCTTATGCCTACTTTCCTATTCTAGTTGTGATCTAGGTTGTATAGCTATTGTACAAGCATGTCTATATTCATGTTAGGGTAAAGTATAGGTGCTGCCATTGTTGTGTTAAAAGGGTTAATAATCCCTTACCTATGTACCCCTATGTGAATGCATGAATAGCCAAACCTAGGAGTCTTAAGTGTAATATGAAGTTGACTTATCTCTTATGCAAAATGTTTTGTGTGGTCTATGATTGAAAGTGTATTATGATCTAAGAGGGTGGCTGCCTCAAGGTGTTGTTGATACCCATTATGTGATCATGTTGACCAATGTACACACACTCACACTTCATGCATGCTTAAAACTAGTAAAGGTTCATGGTGTCAAAATGAAAGGTAGTTCTCATATTCACTAGTGTCTACTACTATGCGTGTTAAGTTTATGTATATTAAAGTATGATATGTTTTCTCAACTAGGATGACTTGATAGGTGTTATAGTGTGGGCAAGGGTATGGGACCTTGTCTATGCGTTGCACATGTGTACCTTGATAGGATAGTTCCTAGGTTTGGTTTCTATGTATATGAAAGATGAATATATGAACATGTTATGAATCTGACTTATATGGTATGATAAAGTATGAATGTTCATAGTGTCTTAGTGGGTTTATATGAAATGATTGCTCATATAGTTATGCCTATTGACTCATGCATTGATATATGAACATGTGTGACATTATGGGTTATATGAAAGGTTTGCTCACATGTATGTACACACACACATGGATGATGATCTAGTAAATGAGAGAGCCCTTGAAAGGTGTGCCTAAGAATACTCTAAAACTAGATAGATGCTTGAATATGCTATAAGCATATGAGGAAGGAATGTTCTAAGTCTATGTTTTATAAATAAATGTAATAAAGGCTTTTCAATAAAAGGGAACTTAGCTTAGCACCGAGTGAACTTGACAATGGGAGGTGATGACTTGTCCATAAAAGGAAAGATTCATCCTAAAGTTGCCCGTGTGATGTTAACTTCCTTGCTTATAGGATATGACACCTAAGGGATTCCCATGAGGAGCGGCTCAATTACCACATGGTATGAATAGGGATATCTACCTCTTAGTTGTTGAACTATGTTGCCACCATAGGATACTAGCTAGTGGATTCCACCTAAAAAGCTATGTTTATAACGGGTTCTACCTTTGTCGGTAGACCACCTTCCATCGGTGTAAGGTTTGATGACACCAGATTCGATGTTTAGCATCGCATGGTCTATGTCGGTTGAGGTTATAGTTCCCTAAAGGTAAAATGGAAAATGTAAGTAAATTAATAGGATACTAACTAGGAGGACTTAAGGTAAGTTACTTAGGATAGGTGGAAGTAATGAACCCATCTAGACATTCCACAAGTAGCTCCTTAGGAAGTTTTCGGAAGGTGTTCTAAGGTGTATGGTTATGAATATGTCTTTATGAATGATTATGTGGTTTTGGTATACCTGTTATGAAGATGTGCATGGTTTGAGTATATGTGATATGGTCTTATTCTTATATGCACTATGAGAGTCTTAATGACTATATAATGAAGATTGTTGACATAAATGAAGTTGTCTTCTCTTACTATGTTGATATATGATTTGTATGTAAAGGCTTGTGGTCTCATGGTAGGTGTACTAAGTATGTGTCAGGTATGGGGCCTTACATGTACATTGCACTATTAGACTAAGATTGGGGGCATGAATTATGTTTCATAAGGTTCAATATGAAGTAAATTAGTATATGTGCATATTGACGAGGAGTTCACTGTAATGTCTTATGGTCTTGACTTGAATGTGTCTTGTAATGGGCTATACTTCTATAATGATATGTTTTGGCTTATGTTAGTTGTTTGTATGGTTTTCCTTGTGGTCCTAAGGTGATGCATTGAACCAAGTATCACTAAAGGATTACTTGGGAGGATTAATGAATATAGAGGAGGAGTTCACTGTCAAGAGAATAGAGTTCACTGTAAAGTGACCTCAAATGGGACTTAAAATTCTATAAGTGCTTTACTATGATGTTTGGCCTTTAATTGTGTTTCTATGAAGTATGAAAATGATATAAATGCTATTGGTTAAAGGTTTTATGATGATTTACTCAAAAATACATGAAGTATGATTTCAAAGAAAATGTCCCCTTTAAATGCATGTTTTTGCATGGTTGCCATACTTAGTACATTCTTGTGCTAATTCCATTCTTCTCTACTTTTTACACAAAGTGTAGGTTATGGATGCTCAAAGGATGTCTATGATCGAGGAGCTTGATAGATGATTTCCCAAGCTCAAGGAAATAAATCCTTATGCCATATGGTCACTCCAGTAGACCTGCATAACTCGAAAATTATGCAGGGAAAAGGGTACGTGGCGGTGGCCTTAAAGTCCCTCTCATGAATGACTGCCAACAACAATCTCGGAACATTCACCTCGAACCCTGCAACCATTGCAGCTACCAATAGTGTTGTATCCCATGTAAGAATGTTGTCAGCAGCAGTGGGGGATAAGCAGTGACGGAACAATAGCCAGATGAATTTGGATGCGAATGTGAGGTTGGCCTTCTTGATAACACCATCCACAAAAATGTGTTGGGCTATCCACCTCTTGGTGGTCTCTCTCACCCTGTATTACGCTGGAAATGGCCCTCCTTAATAAGCTTCCACCGACAGTCAAACTCGGGTGTAGGGGGCTCCCTGGTAGCATCTGTATCAGCACCGTATAGGAAATGATAAATAGTGGGTAAAGAGATGTCCACCCTGCGGCCACGGACTCGAACATGCTCGAGTGGTGCCTCTTTGGCGGGATTAGACCGCCTATCCAAAGAAGACCGGAGATTCGCTACATAAGAAGGGCATAACTCTAGCACCACCTCCTCGCTGTAGCGCCCAACGCTCCTAGCCATCCACTCTAGCCAATGGCGGGTGAAAATAGCATGTCCATCAGGGACAAAGTGGAGACTCCCTGTAAGAACTCGCCGCTCGACTATCAGAGTCCGAGTCAATACCCCCTTATCGTTGAGCAGCTTCGCATCCCTGTACACCTGGTATTGGCCTTCTACGCACCACCGGTTGGGCTGATCATCAACCGGTGCAGGTACGTCGGTCAGGGGTGCTGGAGTTTAAACCGCACTATCGGCCTCATTAGACGAGGTAAAGTGGGCAGGTGCAGCAGGAACAGTGGCACCATGCGATCTAGACGCTCCCTCAGAACCGCGACAGACCCAGACAGTGCGCTGATCAGTGTGCGCTCCTCCTCAAACTGGGAGGCAGTGACTACGCCGGACGCCACCCTCTTGGGCGTGCTCTTATAGGTCCTAGCAGCACGTTACAGTGTCTGGGTGCCTGGTGGCACGTATTCGGGGTTGCGTTCATCGTCTGACGAGCCAATCACTTGCCGGCGTTAAGGGGCGACAAACATGGAACGTCCTCTAGAGTAGACTAAGTCTTGATTGGGGGCCGTTGGTACCTGCAAAAGAGACTTATTAGTTTCATTGTAAACAACTGATACAACTAACAGAAGCAAGACAAAATTCGAAACACAGAACACAGTTAAGTTCAGAACTGCAGAACTGAATGACGGGCACTACAGATGGTCCGTCGATGAAATGACGGTCCGTCGGTAGGGTCCGTCGGTGGACACTTAGTAAATGTTAGAAGGTATAGGTCCACAGTGGTTGAAGTTAGAAACGACGGACATGTAGAATGGTCCGTCGATGAAACGACGGACCGTAGTCCACTTCCGTCGTTTGACACTTAGACAAAATAAGAAGAGCTTTAGAAACAAAGGTTCTGTTAGAAATGATGGACTTATAGGACGGTCCGTCGATCCATCGACGGACCGTAGACCTAGTCCGTCATTGGACACTTAAAAAAAATTAGAGTGGTTGACATGCCAAGGTTCTATTAAAGTCGACGAAGGTGCAGGACGGTCCGTCGATTGATCGACGGACCATAGGTCACTTCCGTCGGTTGGTACTTAGACAAAAAATTTGAACCCTCAGAAAATAGGGTTCTGTTAAAGACGACAGACGTGCAGGACGGTCCGTCGATCAATCGACGGACCGTATACCTAGTCCATTGTTCAAGAGTTGAACAAAATCAGGGAGGAGCTGTCGAAGAACCCCATCGACGGTCCGTCGATTGACTGACGGTCCGTAGATGGGGTCTCGTACTCTCGGTCAGAGATAGATATTTGTTAGCCATTTTTGGCACCCCCAATGGACAATTTCAAGCAACTTAGGACACATAATGTTCATATATCAAGTAACACACCGTTTCGTCACTCCTAGGGCATCGATTATTGCAATTTCAATCCTAGAATCTAACAGACCATCAAGCTCTAAGTCGGAAAATATCAACACTCATAACACAGTTCATTTAGACACTAACATCCCCAACCCATACACTTTCCATCATTCTAAGGGACTAGGAACCCAATTATAATAAGTTTAATGATGCAATTGGGTCCCGAAGTCAAGACCCACATACATATTACATCAAGCTCATTCAACCCATTTAATCTCTGTTCCGTAGCTTCGTTCCAATCCATTTTCAGTTTCTTCATCGCCCATATGGCCTTGTGCTCTAATCAATCGGTAAGTGATAAGCTTTCCCATATACAAGTTGGTAGGGAGACATACTTATGGGAGTCTTGTATGCTGTCCGGTAGGCCCAAAGAGCATCATCAAGCCTCCTTGACCAATCCGTTCTACTCGCATTCACCGTTTTCGCTAGAAGTTGCTTGATTTCTCTGTTTGACACCTCAACTTGCCCACTAGTCTGAGGATGGTAAGGAGTGGCCACATAATGGCGAACCCCATATTTCTCCAATAACCCTTTGAACAACTTTTTGCAAAAGTGGGATCCCCCATCACTAATAATGGCCCTAGGGGTGCGAAATCTGGAAAATATGTTCTTTTTCAAGAACGCGGTGACACTCTTTCCTTTATTTTTTGTAAGTGCTATAGCTTCCATCCATTTTAACACATAATCAACCGCCACAAGAATATACTTCATCCGATGAGAACTCACAAAAGGGCCCATAAACTCAATGCCTACACATCAAACAACTCAATTACAAGAATGGGATTTAAAGGGAGTTGTTGCTGTCTAGAAACACCTCCATGTCTTTGGCACCTATCACATGCCTTGGCGAACTCATGAGCATATTGGGGGATGGTTGGCCAATAGTAGCCACATTGCAAGATTTTATGGGCAGTCCGGATACCACTATGATGCCCACAAACAGGCGAGGAGTGGCATGCCTCCATAACACTCAACATCTCAACTTCCGGCACACAACGCCGAATAATACCATCGACACAACTCCTATATAGATATGTCTCATCCCAAAAGATTTTTTTCACATCATGCATGAACTTTTTCCTTTGATGAAAGGACAAGTCCGATGGGACGATATCACTAGCCAAGTAATTTGCAAAATCTACGAACCATGGAATCAAGTCATGAGAAGAGGTCAATACATGCTCATCAGGGGAAGTATCATCAATTACAGCCTTCTCACCCAACTCTCGCATAGCTTCATCCTTTAATCTGGACAAGTGATCGGCAACTTGATTTTTGGTCCCTTTTCTATCTTTCACTTCAAAGTCAAATTCTTGCAACAGTAATACCCACCTAATCAACCTTGGCTTCGCATCCTTATTTGCCATAAAATATCTCAAAGAAAAACGATCAGTATGCACTATGACTCTCGTGCCAAGAAAATAGGAGCGAAATTTCTCGAAGGCAAATACTACCGCAAGGAGCTCTTGTTAAGTCACATTATTATTCTTTTGAGCTTAATTAAGGACCTTACAAGCGTAATAAATGGGATGAAGGATTTTATCCGTTATTTGGCCCAAAACTACACCAAGAGCAACCCAACTAGCATCACACATCACCTCAAATGGTTTGCTCCAATTCGGGGAAATAATAATGGGTGCAGACACCAACTTCTCCTTCAACTCTCCAAATGCCTTCAGACAGGATTCATCAAAATAAAATTTACACTCTTTCTCAAGTAACTTGCACAGAGGATGTGAAATTTTTAAAAAATCCTTGATTAACCTCCGGTAGAAGCCCGCATGCCAAAGAAAACTCCTCACACCTTTTTACAGAGATGGGTGGAGGAAGTCTCTCTATCACCTCAACTTTAGCTCGATCAACCTTTATGCCCTTCTCTTAGATGCGATGACCCAATACAATACCCTATTTCACCATGAAGTGACATTTCTCCCAATTTAGCACAAGCTTGCAATCTTCACACCTTTTGAGAACTTCGACCAAGTCACTCAAACAATGCTCTAAGGAGTCGCCAACCACTGAAAAATCATTCATAAACACCTCCATAGAGTCTTCCACCATATCGGAGAATATAGACATCATACATCTCTGAAAAGTAGCCGGTGCATTATTCAACCCGAAGGGCATCCTCTTGAACGCGAAAGTTCCATAAGGACAAGTAAAGGTGGCTTTCTCTTGATCTTCCGGTGCAATAGAGATTTGGTTGTAACCCGAATAACCATCAAGAAAATAATACCACCCCTTTCCTGCAAGCTTATCCAGCATCTGATCCATGAAAGGCATAGGAAAATGGTTCTTCTCAGTCCATGCATCCAATTTCCGGTAATCCATAGACACTCTCCATCCGGTCACAAGCCTCATTGGAACAAGCTCATTTTTCTCATTAGGGACCACAGTCATTCCCCCTTTCTTAAACACATACTGAACAGGGCATACCCAACCACTTAATAATATCCTTTTTCACTACCTCTTGCATAGGTGGATTCAAACGTCTCTGGTGCTCCATACTTTGCTTATGATCGGGCATGAGTTGGATTTTGTGTGAACAAATACCGGGTGGAATCCCAATAATGTCCGCAATAGTCCAACCAATGGCTTGTTTGAACTTCTTCAACACCTATACAAGACACTCCACTTGCTCCACATTCAAATTCAATGCAATGATTACCGGCAAAGTGCCACCTTTTCCCAAGAAAACATACCTTAGATGAGGTGGTAGAGCCTTAAGCTCCAATTTTGGGGCCTTATCCATAGATGGTCTCGCGGGTGGAGACTCGCGATGCTTCATATGTAACTCCAACTTCTTTGGTTTGAACCGAACATCACCTCGATCAAGTGCCGCAACCAATGACCCATACTCTTCAATACAATCACTCTCAAAATTCATGATTACTGTCGCTAGTGCCTCAACACCAAGACGCTCTTCTATTTGTACCTCAAACGAACTCTCAACCCTGTAATATATCACAGATAACGATAGGAGCTCACCACTCTGCCTTATGGAACTACAAATGTTGAAAGTCGGTTCTTCATTGTTAAACCGAAACTTCATCTGCCCTTTCTCCATGTCAACCAAGGCGTGACCGGTAGCAAGGAATGGCCTCCCAAGAATAATAGGCACCTCAAAATCCACCTCACAGTCAAGAATGACAAAATTGGCCAGAAATATGAATGATTCCACCTTCACTAACACATCGTGGAGTATCCTAATAGGCCTCTTCACTGTTGGTTCGGCCATCAGTAATCGCATCGCAGTGGGCTTTGGGTTACCCAAACCCAACTTATTGTAAATAAAGAGAGGCATGAGATTCATGCTTGCCCCAAGATCACATAATGCTTTAGCAAAGTGTAATAATCCTATTGTACATGGAATAGTGAAAGCGCCCGGATCTTCTTTCTTTTGCACAAGAGACCTTGTAGCAATGGAACTACAATGTTGTATCCCATCATCATCCTCAAAACTAACTGATCTCTTCTTAGTGACCATATCTTTCATGAACTTGGCATAACCGGGCATTTGTTCAAGAGCTTCTATCAAAGTAACATTGATGGAAAGTTGTTTCAACATATTAATAAAACGCCGATATTTGCCATCCTCGCTCTTCTTCACCAATCTTTCTTGAAATGGTGGTGGTAGTCTAGGAATGGGGGTCACCTTTTGGGGCATCTCTAATTCTTTTACCGCTTCATTTACCAACTCACCACTAGCTTCTACTTTCGTATCTTCTCTTCTCATTTCATCTTCAACACCAGACGGCGTAGGTGGATCATTGGTTTTCTTACCCCCTCGAGTCGTGACTACCATACAATGTCTATCATTTTTCGGATTTTGGACGGCATTGCTAGGAAGAGTACCCAATTGACAAGGGTTCACAGTAGATGAAAATTGGGCCATTTGCATCTCAAGATGCTTGATTGAGACTACATGTGCATCCAATTTTTGCCCAATATTTGCTAAACCACCTCTCAACTCCTTGGCGTGCTCATCACTTGCGTCAAACCTCCCCATCATCTTTTGCAACATGTCTTCAACTCGCACCATACTACCTCCACCATCCCTAGGAGCAACTTTCCAATTTTGAGGTGGAAAATAGGGACCACTTCGATCGTTTCTGTTTCCATAGTTACCCCGGTTGAAGTTGTTGTCGCGGTTGTAGTTTCCTTCACGAACATAGTGACCTTGTCGGTTGTAATTCCAATAGTTCCGACCTTGATTTCCTTGACTTTGGCGCCAACTCTCCTGATTGGAGCCTTGGGCGTTCGGTCGGAAACCCCACGTCTTCTCATTCACTGCATAAGAGTGTTCCTCATAGTAAAATTCATCTACCCGCGGTGGTGGCTTAGTCAAATAATTCACCGTATTCACTTTCTCTGCACCCCCAGTGACATGTTTCAATACTAACCCAAGCTCAGTTCTCATTTGAGCTATCTCTTCACGAATCTCATCTGCGGCAGGGTTGTGTGTAGCTTGCACAACAAAGGTGTTTCTCCCTGTATCCGACTTCCTTGTGCTCCAATCTTTATTATTTCGGGAGATTTTCTCTAACTTCTCAGCGATCTCTGCATAAGTATATTCCCCATAAGAACCACCCGCAATAGTATCAAGTACCGCCTTATTGTTATCATCTTGCCCCCTATAGAAGTACTCTTTCAATGACTCATCATCAATGCGGTGGCATGGGACACTTCTCAAGAATGAATTGAACCTATCCCAAGAACTACTTACCGACTCCCAAGGCAATGCCACAAAACTGTTGACCCTATCTTTGTGATTAAGATTTTTAGAAACCGGGTAATACCTTGCTAGGAACACATCCCTCAATTGGTTCTGAAAATAGATCGAGTTATGAGGAATCTCAGTAAACCATATAGCAGCCTCTCCCGTCAGTGAGAGAGGGAACACTCTTAGTCTAATGACGTCCATGTCAAAGTCAGGCCTCCCTACACAACTCTTACACACCGACCTTAGTTTGGCGATGTGAGAATGTGGATCCTAAGATGGTAGCCGCGAAAACAAACCTCTAGCGGTGAGCATCTGCATCAAGCTACTAGTTACCACGAAAGTATGACCATATGGTAGAGGAGGTAGGACAACTGGCCCATCAGAGTCAGTGATGTTAATATTTCCACTATAGTACTCTTTAGGGCGTGGGGAAAGAGGTTGCCTCCTCAGATCACCTTGACCATGGTTCTCAACTATCACTTGATTATGAGCATCAACCGACGGAGGAGGTTGAAGGTTGATCTCATCACCAATATAAGCAGGATTCTGTGGATTTCATTCTGCAAAGTGTACGGTTTAGTTCTGTATCAAGTGAAAGTATTGGTTGTCCTCGACTCTGTATACTTGGCATACACTAGAACTAGACCTTCGAGAGATAAAAACAAAAAGAAAAAGTAAAATTAGGAAATTGTTGACTAAAATTCGGTAATATGCTTAAAGTTAATCTAAATGCCACTTTCCCCGGCAGCGGCGCCAAAATTTGATACGCTCAAATTATACTTCCCTAAAGAAGTATAAGTGGTCGTATCAAGTAAAGAACCCAATTTTTAAGTTGGGGTCGATCCCACGAGGAAAATGGTTCAGACTTAACTTTAATCTACGATTATATCTATTTAGTCAAGTCCTTTCCGGAAAAAGTTAAATAAAAGGGGGGTTTTGTGTAACAAAAATGTTCAATTATGTCTAAGTAAACAAGTAGCAATGTTAAAACTTTGTTTTTTATCAAGTGATGAGAGAAACTAGGGCGTAAGTGTTCCCCATAGGTTCATTAACACGATAATCCTAGCTATAACAACTATTTCCTAGTGTCTTGCATGCAAAGTGATAAGTTATGTATCTCTAATTCCTTGGTCCAACAACTAGAGAATTTCACCCCGTACCTTGGTACGGCTACGTATGTTGAATTACTAACCATTACCTTTATCTCATATTAAACATCATATTCAATGTATGCTAAGTTACTACTTCGCACCAATTGAGACTAGCCTATTAGATAGTGTATACTAAATCTATGTTGATAATTCTTTTTCTATTAACTACACCCTTGGTCTGGAGAATAGAAATAGGGCAAGTTCTAACGCGTACACTCGTTAAAAAGACTTCTAAACGTCGATACATGCAAGAACCTATTCTAGAATTGTTATTTAGCTAGTTTTATCTTGTTAATTACCCATGGTTCCCACAACCCTAGTTGTGGACTTAGTTACCCATGCTTAAAAATACACAATTCATAATTTTTTGATAAGAATTCATGTACTTACTTTGATAAGTTTGAAGAAAATCCAGAAATTGGTCCTTGGCTAGTTTTTGGCATAAGACCTGCCCAAGATAAGTACCAATCGATGAGACCTAACCTACAGGCTGTTGGTTGACCAACTGGCCGTCGTTTGGTCCATCGATTGACACTTCCAAGGCAGTGTCTCGGCCAGACTTGGGTCCTTCTTGTGGGCCTTTTTGTGGGGCCCTTTTGAAGTTGTACCTGGACGTTTCCCACGTTAATACAATCCTTAACAAGTTTTAGACATTACACATAAGTTCCACCCAAAACAAACACCTGCAACACGTCCAAACATGCAAGGCCCCATCAAGACGTACATGAATGTCTCAAGGGCTAACTTTCGAACGTCGTGGACGTTCTTGGAGGCTTGACCTTCAAACTTCTCAAAACTTCATATAATACCATTTAACATCATTATAACTCATTTTAAGACTCTTTAGTTTCATTTCATACAGTTTTAAGCATGCATAGACATATGAGGCACATAGGTGACTAGTCGTCGGACATTTTGGTTGACACTTGACGTTTGACTTCCAAATAACCTCATACTTTGCACACTGCCACTAAACCATATTATAAGTCACTTTAGGATCTTAAAACCTTAATAGAACCATGTTAGGCTCTAGACACCCTAACTTCATTATATTCAATTCATATATCAATATAACAAGTAAAGACAACTTCATTCATGTCAATACAACACCTTCATCATATAGTCATTCAGACCAATATAGTGCACATAAGGATATATCATATCACATAAATTCATACCATGCACATCTTCATAACAAGTAGACCACTTCTACAATATCACGCACAAATACATAATCATAATCATCTATATTAGGTCACCTTCCTAGGAATTCCTAAGGAGCCACTTGTGCAATGTCTAGATGGGTTCATTACTTGCACCTATCCTAAGTAACTTACATTAAGTCTTCATCGTTAGTATCCTATTCATTTACTTCCATTGTCCATTTCACTTTAGGGAAATTATAGACTTAACCGACACTAAGACCATGCGTGCTAAGCAAGGAATTAGGTGTTGTAGAGACTTACACCAATGGAAGGTGTTCCTACCTAGCCAAGGTAGAACATTAACATATATCCTAGCATTCTAAGTGAATTAACTTTGCTAGATCCTATGTGGCAAGCATAGTTTATGGAACTAAGAGATAGGTAATTCCCTCTACATGCCATTGGGCAATTGGGGCCTCATCTCATGAGAAAACATGGGTGATCCCTTCCTCAAAGGGAAGTTAACACCTCATGTGGGTCCATAGGTGAATATTCCTCAAAGGGAAGTCAATACACTATAAGGGAAAATTTTTTAATCTTTCCTCATGGGAAAGTCAACACCTCTCAATGTCAAGTTCACGTGGTGCTAAGATAAGTTCCCTTTATTGAAAGCCTTTAATTATATTTTTATAAAACATAGGCTTAAGATATTCATTCCATATATGCTTATAGCATATTCAAGCACCTATCTATATTTAGAGTAATCTTGGGCACCCCTATCAAGGCCCCTCTTACTTACTAGATCATCATCCATGTATGTGTGTACATACATTGTGAGCAAACCCTTCACATAACACATAGATATCACACATGTTCATACATCAATGCATAAGTCTATAGGTATAACTATATGAGCAAACCTTTCATATAAAACCCACTAAGACTGTATGAACATTCATACTTCATCATATCATATAAGCTTAACATGTATAGTAGTAGAAACTAGTGAATATGAGAACTACCTTTCATTAAGACACCATAAACCTTTACTACTTTCAAGCATGCATGAAGTGTGAGTGTGTGTACATTGGTCAACATGATCACATAATGGCTATCAACAACTTATTCAGGCAGCCACCCTCATAGACAACATTACACTTTCAAGTATAGACCACACAACATAATGCATAGGAGACAAGACAACTTCATAGTATACTTTAAGACTCCTAACATTAGCTATTCACACCTTCACATAGGGTTACATGGGTAGGGATCATCAATCTTTAATAAGTCATTAATGGCAGCACCTACACATGATATTACCTTACCCTTTACATCCTCATAACCATAGAAACATAACGTAGATTCACAACTCAAGTAGAAGACTAGGCACAAGTTACACATAAGGTGATCATCATAACCACTCATTCATATATTCATCAATTTGCCTTCAAGGCCATGGTCAACACATATATAATTACATAAAGTAAACACCACCACCATAAGTGGAACATACCACACAATGCCATAGAAGGCTTAATCAACATTATTATAGAAGAATAGAGAAGTAGAAGAGTAGAACAATTCTTACCAATCCTTTAGCCTTTGGTATTCTTTGACCTTTACTACTCTTTCATAGATAAATCAAGTATAGGGAAGTAGCTTAAGTTCCATAATCATACATGAATTCAATTACAAGCTACTACAATGTCATACTACAACTAGCACAACACCTTAGCATACTAGAAAGTAGAAGAACATAGACCATTAGCCAATTTCACTTACATGGATTATAGATCATATTTCATCAATAAAATCAATCTAAGGCAGTAGCTAATCATACACTTAATCATAATGAAATCATCCTTAAAGCACTTCAATATCAAGCTTCCAACATAGGCATTAGACTTATTAATTCGCTATAATATAGAGAATTAACCAACACTATTGATTCTCTAAGGCCTTGATCATCAATCATATTTTAACAATAATGTACATGCTAGGCAGCATCTAAATAGATCACTACATCAAAGGAATCATGCTTCATCTATCCACAATTCGAGATCACATCATATACAAAGTATTATCAATCGACAGACCAGAAGAGACTAGATCAATTCATGCCAATTCTTCCTTACTTTAATCATACGATATTCCTATCCATAATTCAATCATGATATTAACCTAAAACAGTGGCTACAAACAACTTAACATGATTCAAGTCTTACAACAATCTTCACAAAACCAACTTTACAGTGAATGCATAGATCATATAGTAGTCATGTTGAATTCTGCATACATTGATCCATATGGATCCTTCAACGTCAATTCTACATTAATTCAAGGAAATAACAGTAGATATAACCACTTCAATGTAAAAGAATCACAATTCTATAGACAACAAATCAAGATCACAGAGCCCATGCAAAGGCTAAATCAAGTTTGGAAGGGACATGCGTTCATCATGCAATTGGAGTCAAATTCACGTTAAAACCACTATATGAACTTCAATTCAGCATGGTTAATTGTTCAAAACATATTTAGAAAGAACCCATGGCAGATTGAAGAAGAAGATGTTTGATCATATTTTTCTCTTTTGAAACTTTGAGATTTCACTCTCTAGATGGAAGGATAACCAGAGATGAAGACCACCATACCTTTATCTACATGAAGAACTCTAAAATTTGGTGAAAAAATCATTCCATTCAAATCTCCAAGTTGTTCTTGAGCTTCAACAACAATGGAGGTTTCTAGGGAGAAGAATTTTGGAGGGAAAGATTTCTTACGTGTTTATGGGATTGGGAATGGGAGGTTCACATGTTTGATAACTTATATACACCCAAAATTAGGTAAATAACTCAATTAGAGTTGGTTTAGGACGTGGGGTGAATTTTCCATTCACCCCTTTAATGAAAGAGTATGCATGCATAGGTTGCAGGCCACCATCGACGGAGCCATCTACTGGCCGTAGGTCAGTCGACGGGCCGTACATTGGCTTCCGTCGATTTCCTTGGCCAGTTTTTAGATTGATACCTTCCCAATCTAAGTACCAATTGAAGATCGTTTGGTCCGTCGATTGACACTACCAAGGCAGTTTCTCGGCCAGCCTTGGGTCCTTCTTATGGGCCCTTTTCCGGGGCCCTTTTGAAGTTGTACCTAGACATTTACAACGTACATACAACCCTTAACAATTTGTTGACATTCCACATAATTTTCACACAAAACAAACACCTGCAACACATCCAAACATGCAAGGCCCCATCAAGACGTACATGAATTTCTCAAGGGCTAACTTTCAAACGTCTTGGACGTTCTTAGACGTTTGACCTCCAAACTTATCAAAACTTCATGTAATACCATTTAACATCATTATAACTCATTTTTATACTCTTTAGTCTCATTTCATACAGTTTTAAGCATGCATAGACATATGAGGAACATAGGTGACTAGTCGTCGGACGTTTTGGTCGACCCTTGACGTTTAACTTTCAAATCACCTCAAACTGTGCACACTGCCTCTAAACCATATTATAAGACATTTTAGGACCTTAGAACCTTAACAAAATCATGATAGGATCTAGACACCCTAACTCATTTTGGGGATTTTACACATAGTCCTTGGGCACAAGGTATCTCCAAAGAGATTGGTGGTATATAAGGAGAAAATTGAAGTGATTGAGGTATCTAAAAAGGGATTGGAGGTACATAAGGTGAAATTTGAAATGATTGAGAAGCTACCCCATTGATTTCATTAAAAGGCGTTCGCAGTTTCTTGGGACATGCCATATTCTACGGGAGATTTATCAAGGACTTGTTGAAAATTGCAGAACCCCTGTGCAAACTCTTGGAGATTTAGGAAGTGAGGTTCTACTTCGATGACTCTTGTATGGTGGAATTCTGATGCCTGAAAACGAATTTGGTATAAACCTCAGACATGATCAGACATGATTGGTCCGAATCTTTTGAAGTAATGTGTGATTCTAGTGACATAACATTAGGATTGGTATTGGGGAAGAAACGCACCAAATTATTTCAGCCTGTCTACTATGCTAGCAAGTCTTTAAATAGTTCTCAACATAACTATACCTTTACTGAACAAGAGTTACTTGCGATGGTGTATGCATTTGAAAATTTTGGAGCATACTTGCTAGGCACGAGAGTGATTGTGCATACTGGTCCTACTGCAGTCCGTTACCTCATGGAAAAGAAGTATTCCAAGCCAAGTTTCATAAGGTGAGTGCTTCTATTGCAAAAGTTAATTTTTGAGCTCAAGGACAAGAGAGGATGTAAAAATCGGATGGCTGACAACTTGTCAAGGCTATAGGGGAAGGAAAATGACAAATTTGATGCTAACATAAATGATTCTTTTCCCGATGAGAAAGTGTTTGCATTAAATCTCACTGAGCCTCCATGGTATGCCGATGTTTAAGAATATTTAGTTTGTGGATCGATGACGTATGAAATGAATTTCTACCAACAAAAAACGTTTATGTTTGACACTAAAAGGTACTTTTGTGATTAACCATATTTGTTTCCAGATAGTTCTGACCACATCATTAGAAGGTGTGTTCCAGAAGAAGAAGTTATCGATATTCAAAATGCATGACATGCTTCACCAGTGGGGGATCATTATAGCGGTGTACATTCAGCCGCAAAAGTTCTCCAAAGTGGCTATTACTGCCCATCACTCGACAACGATGCAAATGAATTTTTAAAGAAATGTGTTCCGTGGAAAAAGTAAGGTGGAGTGTGATGTAATTCTCACAAGGGGAATCACAATTAACGCGGAAACAAAAAAAAGAAGAGGCACACGATAAGAAACAATTGGCAACTAAAGGATATATAATATCCAGTAACATCCAATCTAGATCCTAAGAAGCACCAAATCTGGTTTAATAGATAGACACAAGAAAAAGAAAACCAAAGAAACCTAAAGGTATATTAAACCTGAAGAACTCAATCGATTAATCCACAATCAAGCAGCTAACTCTAATGAAGACCTCAAAGGAATTGATATCCAAGCAACCCTTGTTTCTAAAAAATGTTAAACAAAAGCTTACCAAGCTTTTAACACTCACACAAGGTGTTAAATTTATCATTCATCAATATTCAAAATAGTTTGAAAGGAAACCTAAGAGTTTAGGATAAAAGGCCCAAAAGTGACTCAAAAAGTAAAACAGCGAGCCTAGTCACTTGGCGATGCGCCGACCTGGTCAGTGAGCTTCTCTACAATTCTTTAGTCCTTAGCCAAGTTCTATAACATTAGGCCGACAGGGGCCACCGCCTAAGCCATTGGGCGATGCGCCAAATGGCCCCTGCTCGCGGAAAGGGACTTCTTAAGTAATTTTCATGAAATGAAAGTCCTTGCTTTTCATCAACACCATATCGAGCACCTCCATCTTCACGAATAGATCTTGACTCTTTTAATGGTATTAAGCATAGCTACTAGTAAATGGCCTTGATGTAATTCGTTTTACATCATTCTCTCCTTCTTGAAAAGAAGTTTTCCTCAAATCTGATGGATTATCATCAACCACAATTGGAAAAGATGTCAGGTCGCACACATTAAAAGTGTAGTGCACTTGGTATTACGGAGGAAGGGAAACCTTTTAGGCGTTGTCATTGAGTCGCTCCAACATTGGAAATGGTCAATCATCCCACAACATCAGCTTTTTCTTGCGATGAGTTGTAAATAACTCCTTGCAAAAATGTTCCCATACCAAGTCATTAGGCTCAAACACGATCCTCTTACGTCCATTGTTAGCCTTTTTGGATTGGTTCTTCTTCTCTAAGTGAAGACGCATCTTTTCATTATGATTCTTCATTGATTCAACTTGCTTACTCCCATCTAAGCTTAACACAAAATCTTGAGAAAGAGGAACGAGATTTAAAGGGGTTAGGGGGTAAAGGCCATAAACGACTTCAGTATATACCAATAGTTCTATGAATAACACGATTATAAAATAATTCAATTAAAGGCAAATGTTCCTCCGACGAGGCCAGCATCCCATGCACTAAGGTATGATGAATACAACCCAAAGTCCTATTCACAACTTCATTTTAGCCATCAGTTTGTGGGTGACAAGAAGTAGAGAACAATAACTTAGTACCGAGTCGACCCCACAGTTCTTTCCAAAAGTGACTAAGGAACATAGGATTCCTATCACTTACAATTGTTTAAGCAATTTAATGAAATATAACAACATACTGAACAAACAAAGATGCTACATTGGCATCATCATCACATTTATGACATGGAATGAAATGATCCATCTTTGAAAATCGATCAACAACAACAAGGATGATATGTCTACGGCTTTTGGTCCTTGGTAATCCCAAAATGAATTCCATTGAAATATCAAGCTAAGGTCTTTGAGGGGTGGGAAGTTGTCACGACCCGAAAGCACCCCCTACAAGCTAGGGAGAACCCTTTGATCGTTGCAAGGCGTACTTGACCCTTTGTGGTCTTGTACAAACCCTTTAACTATCGTTCATTACATAAGACACGAAAAGTAGTGCGGAATTTAAAACTTTTCACGAATAAATTAATAAAAGGAAATCTTTCATAAATACTTAGAGAATCTCATCGTCACAAGCCAACTTAAAGACACGACATAATATCATAGGGACACGGCCCTTTACATTCAAAGAAAATACATAATAAGTCTTAATACTGAAACTAGGAAACATAGACTATGTCCTCGAATATATGAGGATAAACAAAATCTTGAGAGAGTAGATTTCGCAAGATTCACCTTCAAAATCTTCAAAAGCTTCAAACCTATACTTATAGAGTATAGAAAAGTATGGGGTTAGTACAAAACAATGTACTAAGTATGGCATATGCAAAATAGTGCAAAAAGGGACATTTTAGTAAAATAGCTTTCATGCAAAATAATTTTAACATTCATGAATTTAGAAACAAAAAAACATAAGAAAGATCATTTTCCCCTAGAGAAGGATTCCCATAATTTTCGCAAAAGAAAGCATTTTACAGTAACTTACCAATTTTTACGGTGAACTAGTTGAACATTACAGTGAACTAAAGACTCTAAAGATAGTGAATTTCCAAGGTATTGCCAATGAGGAAGTGAACTCATTTCCGTAGTAGTTTCCCTAACTAAGGATTTTCCTAAGACTCACCAAGGTAAGACATGAAGAAAATGTCTAAACACTTCCTTCAATACACACCAAAGCGATTCTCAAGACTACCCCTTTCGGCTTACTCACCTTGGGAGAACAAGTCACCACTCAATGACAAGACATTAGAAGAACACCCAACAAAGCACCAAATACTTCCCTTTCGGAATGCCTACATGGTGCAATGAGTAGATGGTGTCCCATACCACCACCTACCCTAAGTAGTACACTCTTTTAGAAGGTTTTGCACCAAGACTACTCTTTCAGAAGGTCCTACTAAGTGCAATGGATAGATAGCGTCCCATACCACCACCTACCCTAAGTAGCACGTTCTTTTAGAAGATTTAGTTCATTCAATTCACATAAGACTCACCAAGACTCCCCTTTCGGAATGCCTACCTAGTGCAATGGATAAATAGCATCCCATTCCACTACCTACCCTAAGTAGCACACTCTTTTAGAAGACTTAGTACTTTCATAACTTTTGTGAGGGTTAGCTTAACTGACAAAGACCATGAGAGCTAGACATGGAATCCCGATACTAAACTTCACCGGATGAGGGATCCTCACTTACCTAGAGTAAGGACATACTTCTTAGCTTTTGCATGGCTTTCCCAATAGCTACACCTATGCGGGCACATAGTTAAGGGATAAGGAGATTGCTACTAAGTAAGTCATTCTCTACTAACGAGGAGTACTCATCTCAAGAGGTACATTGGAATATAACATCTCAACTCACGAAGTGTAATCCACCTCTTCTTTATATCCTCTCGGTGCTAGGCATAACTCCCCACAGATTCTCAATATTATAAACTATAGGTTAAGGATAACTAGTGAATACCACATCTCAACTCTTGAAGGGCATTCATCCTCCAACCTATCTTAGAAAGCTCATTAGGAATAGTGGGGTTGCTATTAAACACTTCATCGCAACTCACGAAGAGTGTTCACCCCAAGACTCCCCTTTTTACTCAACTTAGCTTCATTCTTTCATTTAAGTGTGTATGTGTACATGTGATCACACCTTGCACATAAACATAATTTCATTCTTATTACTTCTATACATGCTTTAGACCTTCATTCATCAATTCACACACTTTACATACTTCACATAATCATAAACTTCATTTACGCATAAACTTGGTCAAACATACATTTCAAGCTTCACCAAAACATAATGAAAGACCCATTTCAATATCTCTTCATTTAACATATTAGACCTTCAAAACCACATTCACAATACCTACAAAGTAATATCAGGTTCATAAAGTAAACACCGCCACCAAGAAGTTGGACCATTCCACTCAAGAGGAATTTACAAGGAGAACTATACAATATAAGCAACTCACCATTTAACTAAGTCATCACCACATATAATCATTTTCTCAATATTTCATCATAAGAAGGCCCTAAGGGAAGTAGCTAAACCAAAATATCAAAACAAGAAAACCAAAGCTCATTCTCTACACAAACATGCTCACTTAACCCATTTCTTAAGCTAAAAGTTTGAAATATGCATAAACATTATTTCATTAGGATTTTGACATTAAAATCATAAATTAATTCTAGAATTAACACATTTGAATCATTAAAACACTTTTACAAGAAGACCCATGCTTAGAACCAAAGATAGAAGAAAGTAGAGTTTGAAAACCCTTTTTGAAGTCTTTTAGAAAGGACTCCTTGAATGGAAGGGGTTCAAGGATGGATGCCATACATCAAATGAAATAAAACCCACTAAATTTGGTGAAGAAACATGTCCAAACCAGCTCTCCTAGTCCTTCTTGAGTTTTAGCTCCAATGGTGACTTTGAGGGAGTTTGTCTTTAGAGAGGGAGTTTGAATTTTTAAGTGAGGGGTCTTGTCTAGGTCTAGTAATTAAAACTAATCTAATATAAATTAAAAACCCTAAAAATATCTTCCTATCATCCAAAAAGTCTTGGGGTGAATTAACACAAAACAGCCCAAGCTGGCAGCAGGTGAGACAGCTTTTGCCGACAGCATCCACGACTCACAAACGATGGGCCGTTTGTCAACCAACGCCCCATCGATGGGGTTTCGTTGGTTGGTTCTGCAACTCTCAAACCTGAAGGCTTTCATTTCCAAACAATTGACCAGATCGACGAGCCGTCTCCTGGTCGCCTGGTCGTCGATTGGCTCATTGATAAATACTGCTTTTGGTAGTTTTTGTCTAAGTGTTGGGGTCCTCTTCTGGAGCCCCTCGTGGGTCCTAGATGGAGTCGTAACCGGAAGTTAAACCCCTAAATTAATTCATATAGGTATTAAAAACATCTCACACCAAATTCAAGCAGAAAGAACACGCAAACTCACTCAAACACCTCAAGACACACAAGTACTTTCTAAGGCACACCATCCGAATGTCATGGACGTTCTTGGACGTTTGACCTCCAAACATAACCAAACTTCACACACTGCCTAAGAACATCAATTTAACTCATTTTAATTGAAAATTAACTCAAAAAACATTCACGAATCTCGAGTTCACCTTAGTTCATTTTAGGGCGTTACATTCTTCCCCACTTGGAATAACATTCGTCCTCGAATGACACTTAAATTTTAAGAACAACAAGGAATCACTTAGCATCACATAACACATGACAATAATGATCAAAAAACTCAAAATTAAAGTATCAACTAGCAAGGAACATATATTCACACTTTCACACATTTAGCAACATAAGTAACTTTGGCCAAACTTTACAAAGTCAAAATTCATTCTTAACCTTCTTTTATGGAGTAACTACCTTCTCCAACATTAAACATGCTCATATACAACACTTTTGCACACTTTTAAACTACAATCAAGGCAAGACAATTTTTTTTTCAAAATGCAGAATTCTTACAGTAAATTGTTCACTCTATCACTGTCAAACATGAAATTTTTCAAAAATTCATTCTTTTAGCAATTTATCAAGATGACATGATCATATGAAGTATAAAACTATACAAACTCATTCCATAACATAAAAACAACAATCATAAAGGGTTAAGACTTACCGGGACCATCAAATCTGGATTAGTTATCCTTCCTAGCTCCCATCCCATAGGAAGGGTTCTTCTTTGGAGCATTAGAATCTAGGGAAGCTTGATTGGCATCTTTCCCTCTTGCTTTAATTCTAGGGCAGTCTGTCATCTTTTGTCCTTTGCTACCACAACTAAAACAATCATCCGTTCTGGCAAGAGACTTACCCGAATGTTGCTTTCCACAAGTAGGACACCTAGCTCTTTCAAAAGTATGGCCCCCACCTTGGGAATATTGGTTTGGAGACCTATCCTTGTTTCCCATGCAAAAATCTTTGTGATAGAACCACTTATTAGGATTTTGGTAACTAGAATCATCCGACCTAGGCCTCTTACCCTCTTGCCTTATCTCCCTAATTTTTGACTCCTCAATTTGTTGTGCATAAATCATGAGCCTAAAAATATCCTTGTCATTAAGAAGCATTGTCGTACGTCACTCTTTCTCCACCAAGCTAGACACTCACATCACAAATTTGTTCATCCTAGTCCTAGGGTTGTCTACCATGGTTGGGGCATACTTAGAGAGTTGGGTGAATTTAAGAGAGTACTCTTGCACACTCATTCCCCCTTGATGAAGGTTCAAGTATTCAACCATTTTCTTCTCCTCCCACTCCAGGGGAAAGAACCTATCTAGGAAAGCCTCTTTGAATTCCTCCCAATCAACCAGACCTCTTTCTAAGGTTCTCTCACCCCTCCATTGCTCATACCACACTTGAACAACATCCTTAAGTTGATAAGCGACTAACTCCGCTTTGTCCCTACGGGTCACACTCATAGCATATACCACTTTGAAAATCTCATCTATGAAACCTTGTGGATCTTCATCCACCTTAGTGCCATGAAAAGTAGGAGGGTCATCCTCATGAAATCCCAAATTATAGAAGCGGGAGTACTAGAGTTAGGTTTGGGTCTCTCTCCTTGATTAGCTTGGGCAACAAAGTGCTTATTGATCACATAAGCTTGAGCGATCATGATTTGGGTCAACTTCATTAGGGTAGCCCTCAACTCCGCATTAGTCATATCTCCCTCAACAAAAGAAGCTTATGGCCTAGGAGGCACTTGATGAACTTGAGTCTATTGGGGTTTCGGAGGCACTTGAGGTTCTTGAAGAGGAACCTTCTCATTGTCTTCCCCTAAGGCAACAGTAGGAACTTGGTCAACATGAGAAGGGACCCTATCATTGGCTACACCTCTCTACTTTCTTCTAGCGGTCGATCTCCTCGTATTCATGTCCTATAAACACAAAGAGAAGAGGTTGAGAAAAGACATCTTATAGAACTCAACTCTAAGGCACGACATTAGAATAGAGAAGAAAGTGAAACTTGTAGCATCCTATAGCCTCTTGTCCATGGATGTGTCGCGATTCACACCAATTACCAAGATACTACTAGATGTGGCTTGTGAGACATTTTAGGCCCTAAACTATTTCCCATAACCTTATGCTCTGATACCAAGTATGTCACGGCCCGAAAGCACGCCCAATAAGCTAGGGAGAACCCTTGGATCGTGGCAAGGTGCAATTGACCCTTTGGGGTCTTGTACAAGCCCTTTAACTATCGTTCATTACATAAGACACAAAAAGTTGTGCAAAATTTAAAACTTTTCACGAATAAATTAATAAAAATCTTTCATAAATACTTAGAGAATCTCATCGTCACAAGCCAACTTAAAGACACTACATAATATCTTAGGGACATGGCCCATTACATTGAAAGAAAATACGTAATAAGTCTTAATAATGAAACTAGGAAACATAAACTATGTCCTAGAATATATGAGGACATACCAAATCTTGAGAGAGTAGATTTCCCAAGCTTCACCTTCAAAACCTTCAAAAGCTTCCAACCTATACTAATACAGTATAGAAAAGTATGGGGTTAGTACAAAACAATGTACTAAGTCTGGCATATGCAAAATCATGCAAAAAGGGACATTTTAGTAAAATAAGCTTTCTTGACAAATAATTATAACATTCATAAATTCAGAAACAAAACAACATAAGAAACATCATTTAACTCCTAGAGAAGGATTCGCATAATTTTCGCAAAAGAAATCATTTTACAGTAACGTACCAATTTTTACAGTGAACTAGTTGAACATTACAGTGAACTAAAGACTCCAAAGATAGTGAATTTCTAAGGTATTGACAATGAGGAAGTGCACTCATTTCCGTAGGAGTTTCCCTAACAAGGATTTTCCTAAGACTCACCAAGGTAAGACATGAAGAAAACGCCTAAACACTTCATTCAATACACACCATAGTAATCCTCAAGACTACCCCTTTTGGCTTACTCACATCGGGAGAACAAGTCACCACTCAATCACAAGACATTAGAAGAACACCCAACAAAACACCAAAGACTTCCCTTTCGGAATGCCTACTTAGTGCAATTAGTAGATGATGTGCCATACCACCACCGACCTTAAGTAGTACACTCTTTTAGAAGGTTTGGCACCAAGACTTCCCTTTCAGAAGGTCCTACTTAGTGAAATATAGCGTCCCATACCACTACCTACCCTAAGTAGCACATTCTTTTAGAAGACTTAGTTCATTCAATTCACATAAGACTCACGAAGACTCCCCTTTCGGAATGCCTACCTAGTGCAATGGATAAATACCATCTCATTTCACTACCTACCCTAGGTAGCACACTCTTTTAAAAGACTTAGTACTTTAATATCTTTTGTGGGGGTTAGCATAACCGACAAAGACCATGAGAGCTAGACATGGAATCCCTATATTAACCTCTATCGGATGAGGGATCCTCACTTGCCTAGAGTAAGGTCATACTTTTAACTTTTGCATGGCTTTCCCAATAGCTACACCTATGCGGGCACATAGTTAAGGGATAAGGAGATTGCTACTAAGTAACTTATTCTCTACTAACGAGGAGTACTCATCTCAAGAGGTACATTGGAATATAACATCTCAACTCACGAAGTGTAATCCACCTCTTCTTTATATCCTCTCGGTGCTAGGCATAACTCCCCACGGATTCTCAATATTATAAACTATAGGTTAAGTATAACTGGTGAATACCACATCTCAACTCTTAAAGGGCATTCATCCTCCAACCTATCTTAGAAAGCTCATTAGGAATAGTGAGGTTGCTACTAAACACTTCATCTCAACTCACGAAGCGTGTTCTCCCCAAGACTCCCCTTGTTACTCAACTTAGCTTCATACATTCATTAAATGTGTGTGTGTACATGTGAGCACACCTTGCACATAAGCATCATTTCATTAAAATTACTTATACATGCTTTAGACCTTCATTCATCAATTCACACAGTTTACATACTTCACATAATCATATATTTCATTTAGGCATAATCTAGGTCAAACATACAATTCAAGCTTCACCAAAACACAATGCAAGACCCATTTTCAGTATCTATTCATTTCACATACAAACATGCTTACTTAACCCATTTCTTAAGCTAAAAGTTTAATATGCATAAACATAAGTTCATTAGGTTTTTTACATTAAAATCGTTAATTAATGCTAGAATAAACACATTTGAATCATTAAAACACTTTTACAAGAAGACCCATGCTTAGAATCAAAGATATAAGAAAGTAGAGTTTGAAAATCCTTTTTGAATCTTTTAGAAAGGACTTCTTGAATGGAAATGGGTTCAAGGATGGATACCATACCTCAAATTCAAGAAAAACCACTAAGTTTGGAAAATAAACACCTCTAAACCAGACCTCCTAGTCCTTCTTGAGTTTTAGCTCCACTGGTGACTTTGAGGGAGTTTGTCTTTAGAGAGGGAGTTTGAATTTTGAAGTTAGGGGTCTTGTCTAGGTTAAGGACTTAAAAATAATCTAATATAACTTAAAAACCTTAAAAATATCATCCTAGGGTCCTAAAAGACTTGGGTTTAATTTACACAAAACACCCCAAACTGGCATCAGGCGAGACAACTTTTGTAGGCAGCATCCACGACTCACGAATGACAGGCTGTTTGTCAACCAACGCCCCGTCGATGGGGTGTCGTTGGTTGGGTATGCAACTCTCAGACCTGAAGGATTTCATGTCCAAACGATGGACCAGGTGGACAAGCCGTCTCCTGGTCGATTGTCCGTCGATTGGCTCATCGATTGGACACTGCTTTTGGCAGTTGTTGTCTAAGTGTGTGGGTCCTCTTTTAGGCCCCTCGTGGGTCCTAGAAAGAGTCTTACCCAGACGTTAAACCCCTAAACTAATTAATCTAGGTCTTATGAACATCTCACACCAAAAATCAAGTAAACGAACACGTAAAACTCAATGAAACAACTCAAGACACACAAGTACATTCTAAGGCATACCTTCCGAACGTCATGGACGTTCTTGGATGTTTGACCTCATAACTTAACAAAACTTCCCACACTGCCTAAGAACATCAATGTAACTCAATTTAATTTAAAATTAACTCAAGAAACAATCACGAAGCTTGAGTTCACCTTAGTTCATTTTAGGGCGTTACAGAAATGGAGTGTATAAACCATGGGGAAGGAGGCGCGACGTAGCACGTCGACATTCAACTCATTGACTACAAATTTGAACAATATATTTATTCATTTTAGGAGAATAAAATTGTTCCTCAAGAATTCCCATGGTTTTATTAATACCAAAATAACCCATTAAACTCCCATCGTGTCTTGCCTAACAAATAATTCTCCCCACGTTCTCATGGGAACACAAAGTCTCTTGGTCTTACAATAAGACGACTCCAATTCCTAATTTTCTAACATCACATTCCAATTCAAGCATTTTTTTAAAATCAGGTAATTGCAATAAAGGAGCAGAACAAAGCATGGATTTTAAGCTTAAAGAACCTTGTCTTGTTCTTATCCTCACTTAAAAGGTTTATCCTTTCGGATTATATCTGTCAATCGGGCTTAAATGTTGCTGAAACATTTAACAAATCACCTAATAAAACTAGCCAATGCTACCGAAACATTTAACAAATCACCTATAAAAACTAGCCAACCCATGAAAGATTCAAATATCACTTATGGATTTCGGAATTGGCCAATACTTAATAGCATCAAATTTAGACTCGTCAACTTTAAACGCTCATGAAATCTCAACTATAACGACCCTCAAGTACACCCTAGAAGATAGAGTACTCTTGAGTTGCCACACGACATAATTGACCACACAGAGATCTTCCACAAGCCTCTTAGTTATCATTCATTACATAAGTATGAAAAGTAAGTGTGAAATTAAAACTTTTCCCAACAATATAATTAAGAAAACTCTTTTATAAAATCTGCGGAATAAGTTTCATCGTTACAAGCCAACTTAAGTAAATATCTAAGGATCACGAACCTGTACATTAAAAGAAATATATAATAAGTTATTTAAAAGTCTTAAAAGAAGAAACTAAAGAAACATAGACTATGTCCTCGAATATATGAGGAGGACATACCAATATTGAGAGAGTCAATTTCCCTAGCTTTGCCTCCTAAATTTTCACTTGCCTTCCACCTATCCTCATAGAATATATAATAGTATGGGTTTAGTACAAACATTGTACTAAGAATGGCTTTATGCAAAATTATCCAAAAGAGGACATTTTCGTTGAAACATACAAGTCATGTTATTTTGATAAAAACCTTCATGAATCAAGTTTCAAAGCATCATGTAAGTCACCATGCATCATATAAATAACACTTTCATAGACCTTAACATATAGTCACATTTACAAAAAACACCATTTATCACATAAACCTCCTTATCCAATGTTATCCTAAGGCTAACTTAAGTAAGACATGAAGAGGCTGCCATTACAACCTCTTTAATACGTATCTAAGGTATCCTTAAGGCTACAAAGGATAACCATAGTTCATTTGAACTCAACAAGTCAACATTCAACACTAAAGACACTAGAGGAAACATACATGTACTTAGGACTTCACATAGAGAACCATCCTCCAATATAACCCCCAAGTTACACTTTAGTACAATGTGAAAATAACATCCCATACTACTACTTCCACCCCTATGAACCTTAGGAATTCCCTTAGAATAGGCACCTCACATTAATCATATACATAGCTTTCATCATACGAGACATACCATCAACATGACTTCTTTAATAATAGACATAATGTCAAATTACTTCATTAACATCATATAATGACCATTCATACATCTTCATATAAGAACACACAAAAACTCCCTCCAAATGCCTACTTTTGCAATGGATAAATAGCGTCTCATACCATCACCTACCCTAAGTAGTACACCCTTAATAATACTTAGTTCATTTACATTCATTTGAGGGGGACAACTTTAACCGATATAGACCATGAGTGCTAGACATGGAATCCCAATATTAATCCCTGCCGGATGAGGGATCCCCACTTGCCTAAGGTAGGGTCATACTCTTTAGACTTTACATGGATTTTCCAATAGCTAGATCTATAAGGGAGCATAGTTAAAGGATAAGGAGATAGCTACTAAGTAACTGATTCTGTACTAGCGAGGAGCACTCATCTCAAGAGGTACATCAGATACAACATCTCAACTCACGAAGTGTACCCACCCCTTCTTCAAATCCTCTTGGTGGTAAGCCTAACTCCCTCATGGAGTCTTAAAAATTCATCAACTATAGGTTAAAGGATAGCTATTTAGTACCACATCTAAACTAACAAAGGGTACTTATCTCAAGATGTCACTTTTGAACACCACATCATAACTCACGAAGGATACCCAACCTCCAATCTAACTTATAAAGCTCTTTGAAATAGTGAGGTTGCTACTAAACACTTAATCTCAAATCACGAAGAGTGTTCACCCCGAAATACGCATTTTCATTGATAGAGTTCTTTAGGAAAAGTAACGTTGGTCTTAGACACTTCATATCTACTCACGAAGAGTGTCTACCCTATAATCCCTCAACTTCATCGATATATTAAAAGTGTGTGTGTGAATACATGTGATTACACCTTTCACATAATCACCACATTCATAACTTGACTTTTAAACATGCTCAGACATTCATTAATCACAATACTCACACTAGCATGATTCACATACACACAAACTTCATTTAAACATAATCTCTACAAGATATACAATTCCAACTTCCTAAAACATATCAACATCAACATCATCATCATGACTTTAGTTCACATATTATGCCTTCAAGGCCATACTCACAATACACATATATATCAATATACTCATATATTCCAAGTAAACACCGCCACCATAGGTTGACCATACAACTCAAGATCATTTCAAGAGAAACTAAACAAGATAGAAGAACTTACCATTCAGCGAAGCCTTTACAACCTTTTCTCAATTTCTCCAATAATTCATCATAAATAGCATTTAAGGCAATAGCTAATCACAATATAACATAAAGAAAACCATAGTGCTAACATTATAAAATCATGCACACTAAACCCACTTCATAAGTCAAAAGTTGATAAAAATCATAAGCATGGGTTAATTGAGTGTTTGACATTAAAATCATCAACTAACACTAAAAACAAAATATTTCAATCATTAAATCATTTTGATGCAAAGACCCATGCTTAGAGTAAAAGATAGAAGAAGTTAGAGTTTGAAACTCTTCTTGAAAAGTCTTTGGGGCGGCTCCTTTAATGAAAGAAGGTTCAAGGATGAACTACCATACATTAATAGGAGAAAACCCACGAGATTTTGTGAAGAAACTTGAAGAATTTGACCTTCTCCCTTAGAGCTTGAAGATTTTTGAAAATGGAGGTTTTTTTTGGAGAAAAGGGTTTTGGAATTTTTGTTTTGAACTTGGGGGTTTGAATTGATAGGTGAATTGGGGTTTAAAGTGACCTGAAATGTCGATAAATAATCCCCAATGTTCCCAAAATACCTCTACACTAATTGGACCCTTTACCAAAGTCTAATTTGACTTTAATACGACACAACCCAATTATGACTTGGCTGTGCGTCGCGGGGTTACCTCCACATCTTGGTTCTGGAATTTATTTTAGGACAAAATGGTTCGTGTTGGCCCTGCGTCTCAGGTCAAAATTTGACCATCAACTATAGCAGGTGCGACGTGCTCTTGACCCCATATCTTGGCTGCCCGGCAACTTCCTTGGCCAACGTTTGGGTCCTCCTTGGGGACCCTTAGGGTGGTCCCTAGGGAGTCTTACTCAAACATTTTGAACCTTGGTATGTCCCTCAAGGTAATAGAGTCATTCCCACTGGTTTTAGACTCCAAAGAACACCACATAACACGCACAACAAACAAGGACACAACAGCGCACACACACGGCTAGTTTCCGAACGTCTTGGTCGTTCCTTGACGTTAGACTTTCAAACTCTTAAAACTTGTTTCTATAGCTATTATTAAACATTTTAACACATTATTAACTCATGAAACACAAGCGAAGCTCTAGTTAGACCTATTTCATTATGAGGGTCATCACATTCTCCCCCACTTAGAAAATAATTCCTCCTCGAATTACACTTAACACTTTCAAGGACATAAATGACTCAACTTGCAGCTGAAAAAACATATAAACATTTACATAAACATTCATAGTCAATGAACTAAATTTACAAGGAACATCAACATTATAAGATTGAGCATTTTCAAGTAACACAAGCGAATTTGGAACTATTTCTACAATTCAAAGTGCACACATACTTCATCATTTTCATTTCATTTATGGAGAAACTAACTTCTCCAACTTTATACATGTTTATCGTATCATTATAAACCTCAAAATGTAATAACATTCAAATCACACATCGGCACATAATAATAACTACTCTAAAGCAATTAAGCAAATATCATGTAACAATCCCAAAAGTCCATGACCTAATCTAGACCTTCACAGGTTGAAATAAAGCTGGTAACACTGTTTTACGGCCTAAAATAATTTATATAAACCATTTAGGAAGTTTTAGAGTCAAAACATCAAGGAATGTCCATGACGTCTAGAGACTAGTGAAATAGAGGTTAGTGTGCCTTGGCATGTTTCATGGGGTTTTAGAAGTCGGAATTTAATGAAATTTGGTAGAAATTTGTTAAACATGTATTAGAGTGTGTTTAGCATTGAAATAAACTTTTAAGATTCCCCAAGGACTACCTTAGGAGTCCTTGAGGAGGACCCTTCCAAAATGCTCAAAAGCTCTAAAATGACAGTGGCCACCTACGAGACCAATCGACGAGCCGTCATCTGGGGGAAAAGGCGTAGATGGCCTCCATAGGTGATTCCTTAGCTATTTTTATAAATGGTCTAAGAATATGGTCTATATTTCCAATGACGGTGTGCAGTACGGGAGCATGGGCTAGCATCGACTAACCTATGGACCGTAGGTAGGGGTCTCGTAGGTCAGGTCTGGTATTTTGTTGTCAAATTCTTAATGAAGTCATTTAATTAGTTAATTAGCTAGGGTCTTAATTAGGGGTTAAGGGATGTTTATTTTAGTTAGTTAAGAGACTATAAAAGGCCTAACACGCATTAAGCTAACCTAACACTCTTTATTTCCCAAAACTCAAAACTCTCTTCCTTGTCTCTACTTTCTCTCTCCCATGACACGAAAAAGGGATATATACAATGAATGGAATATACTGCTAGAGTATTTGAAAGCATCTGCAAAGCCAACAACGGGCACAGTCGATCGTAGATCCCACATGATGCCTTGTACCCTCACCCAACCTTTCCATTGAAGACCCAAAGAGGATCCATGTGCAACTCTTTCATTCGTTAAACCTTTCGTAGCTACGAAGTTTGATGTACTTCCCGATGTTTTGTTTGAACCCTTTTCGGCTTGTACACCAATGGGTGACTTTGTGGTTGCAAAAAGAGTCTATAGGAAATGTCTTGTAATGTTGCCCATTAGAGTTACACTTGTTGATTTGGTAGAACTTGACATGTTTTACTTTGATATCATCTTGGGTATAGATTGGGCTCAGGCATGCTTGCTTCCATTCATTGTAGAACAAGGGCAGTGAACTTTCAACTCCCTAATGAACCCATTTTAGAATGGAAGGGTGGAAACTCTATGCCAAGGGGTAAGATTATTTCTTGTTTGAAGGCTTGTAAGATGATATCCAAGGGTTTTTTATACCATGTGGTGAGGGTTAAGGACCTAGAATGTAAAACTCCTTCTATTGAATTAGCCCCCGTAGTTAGGGAATATCCAAAAGTTTTTCCTAATGACCTTCCAGGCGTTCCCCCCGCACGGAAAATTGACTTTGGCATTGATTTGTTACCAGATACGAACCCCATTTAAATTCGTCCATATCGTATGGCTTTGGCCGAATTGAAAGACTTAAAGCTCCAACTCAAAGATTTACTAGACAATGGTTTCATTCAACCTAGAATTTCTCCATGGGGTGCTCCGGTCTTGTTTGTTGAGAAGAAGGATGAGTCTCTTAGAATGTGTATTGATTATCACCAACTTAATAAGGTCACCATAAATAACAATTATCTTCTACCTCGTATTGATGATCTATTTAATCAGCTCCAAGGTGCTAGCTACTTTTCCAAGATTGACTTAAGGTCGAGTTATCACCAACTTAGGGTGAGAGGTGAAGATGTTCCCAAAACAGCTTTACGAACTAGATATGGTCACTATGAATTTCTAGTTATGTATTGTAGGTTAACAAATGCTCTGGTGGCGTTTATGGACCTAATGAATAGAGTATTCCAAGATTACCTTGACTCATTTGTAATTGTGTTCATTGATGATATTTTGACATACTCCAAGAATGAAAACGAGCTTGAGAGTTACTTGAGGTTTGCCTTGCAAGTCCTCAAAGAACACCAACTTTACGCCAAATTTAGTAAGTGTTTATTTAGTTGAGGTCAGTTGCTTTTCTTTGCCATATTATCTCTGGTGATGGTGTAGAGGTTTATCCAAAGAAGATGGATGCGGTAAGAAATTGGCCTAGACTTTTGACTACCACAGACATAAGAAGTTTCTCGGGTCTAGCCGGGTATTATAGAAGGTTTGTTGATGGATTTTCGTCCATTGCTTCTCCTTTGACAGCTTTGACCCAAAAGAATGTGAAGTTTGAGTGGATTGAAGCTTGTGAAAAAGGTTTTCAAGAATTAAAAGATAAGCTTACCTCCCCTTTTGTGTTGACCTTACCGGAGGGCACTGAAGGCTTTGTAGTTTATTCTGATGCTTCCCGAGAGGGCTTGGGATGTGTCCTCATGCAACATGGTGAGGTGATAGATTATGCTTCTAGGCAACTCAAAGTTCATAAGAAGAATTATCCAACTCATGACCTTGAGTTAGCTGTTGTAGTTTTTCCCTTGAAAAAATGGAGGCATTATTTCTATGGTGTGCATGTTGATGTGTTTACTGACCATAAAAGTCTTCGATATGTGTTTAGACAAAAGGAGTTAAATCTCTGACAGAGAAGATTCTTAGAATTGTTGAAGGATTACTACATGAGTGTCCTTTACCACCCTAGCAAGGGCAATGTGATTGCGGAAGCTTTGAGTCGTATTATTATGAGTAGTGTGTATCATGTTGAGGAAGATAAGAAGTAACTTGTGAAAGATGTTCATTGGTTGGCTCGATTAGGTGTGCGGTTAGAAGATTCTCCGAATGGTGATTTCATTGTCCATCAGAACTCTGACTCATAATTAGTGGTGGAGGTGAAAACTAAGCAACATCTTGAGCCACTATTGATGGAGTTGAAGGAATCGGTACTTGGTAAGCTCAATGAGTCATTCCCCCAAGGGGGGATGGTATTCTTAGGTACCAAAGGATATTATATGTACCCAATCTTGAGGATTTGAGAAATCAAATTTTGGAAGAAGCCCATGGTTCTCGCTATTCTATACATCTGGTTGCCACCAAAATGTATCATCACCATAGAGAGATCTATTGATGGGATGGTTTAAAAAGGGACATAGCAGAGTTTGTTGCTAAGTGTCCAAATTGCCAACAGGTTAATGCTTATCATCTTAAACCCAGTGGTTTAACCCAAATCATGGATGTTCCTACTTGGAAGTAGGAAGCCATAAATATGGACTTCGTAGTTGGGTTGCCTCAAACCCAGAGGCAAAATGATTCAATATGGGTTATTGTGGATATGTTGACCAAATCTGCCCATTTTATTCATGTGAAGTCTACTTACACGGCTTTATGAAAGGATATACATTAATGAGATTGTGAGTCTTCATGGGATTCCTTTGTCCATTATTTCGGATAGAGGCGCCCAATTTACTTCTCGTTTTTGGAAGGCTTTTCAAAAGGGTTTAAGTTTTGAAGTGAAACTTACCACCACATTTCATCCTCAGGCGGATGGTCAAGCGAAACATACCATTCAGACACTTGAAGACATGTTAAGAGCCTGTGTTGTTGACTTCAAAGGAAGTTTGGATGATCATCTACCGTTTATTGAGTTCTCTTACAATAATAGCTATCATTCAAGAATCTCCATGGCACCTTTTCAAGCTCTTTAAGGTAGAAGGTGTAGATCTCCAATTGGATTGTTTGAGATTGCTGAGTCCTCACTCCTTGGTCCATATATTATCTATGAGGCTATAGAGAAAGTTCGAATCATAAGATATAGATTGAAGGCAGCCTATAGTCGGTAAAAGTCTTATGCCAACAAAAGAAGAAGAGATCTTGAGTCTGAAATAATTGATCAAGTCTACTTGAAGATTCCACCTATGAAAGGGGTGATGAGGTTTGGTAATAAGGGGAAGTTAAGTCCCGGTACGTTGGTCCCAATGAGGTTTTACAACGAATTGGGAAGCTTGCCTATGAGTTGAAACTACCTAGTGAACTAGATTCAGTTCATCCCGTGTTTCATGTTTCTATGCTATAGAAATGCATAGGTGACCCGATATCCATTTTTCCTATTGAATAATTAGGTGGATGAGAACCTCTCTTATGAAGAGGTTCCGGTTGAGATCTTAGATAGCCAAGTCAAGAGGTTGAGAAACAAGGAGATAGCCTCTGTAAAAGTTCTATGGAGGAACCATCTTGTCGAGGGTATAACATGGGAGGCTGAAACCCACATGAAGTTCTGCTACCCTCATATTTTTACTCTTTGAGGTTAGACATTCCTCTTAGTAAAGAAATTAATGAATAATCATAAAATTGACGGTTACTAAACAGGTGCATGTTTTGGTAAAGGTAGTACCAACTAGAGTTTTAAGAAAATGCTTTGATACTCTATTTTTGCACTTAAATGAAATATGCATGCATGTGTCTTCTAGAGATTTTGTTGTCTTGTTGTTGTCTTTAATAGAATGATAGCACGCTAACTCTTGATATATTTTGAGCTCATGTTGATGTTGAGAAGGAAATTCCTCACTATTTGTTGTGAATTTTTAAGCTCTCTTATGTGTGCATCATGAATTGAGTGTAATGTGTAATGTTATGGTATGTGTTGAAAGGAGTTATGAAGTACACCTATGAGTTGTGACTTATTATTATTTTATGTTGTTGTTGGTTGGGCTGCTAATATTGAGTCTATTCCTACCCTCCAAAAGATTTTAGGGTCATTCGGGTACGAATGTTCCTAAGGGGGGATAATGTAACATTCCAGAAATTTCATGACTTAGACTAGATCTCAACCTATTTAATAATGTTTAAAATGATATTTACAGACCTATTTTTGTGTAATAAGTTAATTTAGAAAAGGTTAGAGCTAAAATGATAAAGAAAGACCATGACGTCCGGAAACTACCTAATTTGAACTATTTGACGTCCCTATGTTTGGTGAAGGTTTCGAAGTCTCAAATGAAGACCTAAACTTTAAACGACCTTGTATAGGTAGTATGTAGTACAAAGGGTGCAAACGTATTGTAACGAAACTCCAAGGACAACCTAAAGAGTCCTTGGGGAGAACCCCAACATGGGTAGTCAGGCGGCCAAAGCAGCCCGCGCGAACAAGATTGGGGCATGAGGTGTGCGACGCACAGCCTACACGCAGGTTACTACCTCAAGAATTGAGGGGTAGACTCGCGACGCAAAGCTGACACGCACCCCACTGCCTCAACCCACAAATTAAGAAAAATAATGGGAATTGTCCCCGCGACGCGCAGCCGCTTTTCAGATTCATTAAAGTCGTATTTTACGTAATTTAACTTCATAAAAAGACCCATTTAAGTGAAGGGTCTTTTGGGTATTTTATAGGAAGACTATATATGGAAACTAGGTCAGTTTTAGACAACTTTTTACACGTCCAAATAGGATTCAAACGCAATTACCCATCTTTCTCAAGAAACGCTCTCTTTTCCAAACTCAATTGAAGAACAAGAAGAGCTTAAGGAAGAAGACGAAGCATTCGAGGTTTCCAATAAAATTTCATGGATTGTTCGTCTATAAGGTATGGTTTTTTAACTCTTGTGATTCCTTTCCCCAAGAGGTCCTTTCAATGATTGTTTTCAAGAATTCAAACTTCTAGGGTTTTACTCTACAAAACGGGTTTTCTTCCTAACTCTAGATTTATGACTTTCAATGAAAAATAATGGTTTTCTATGGTTGATTTCACATGAATTGTTGAATATTGGATTAATAATTTTTGAATCTCGTGTGATACTTGATCTTTCCCTAAATAATAGTCTTGATTGGGTTGTATCTACTACTTGATTACGTGTAAACGTTGGGATTGGAACTAAAAGTTGAATGAACTCTTTAATGAACCGTTCCCTTATCCTAACTTATGAATTGATCTTGTATATGAATCGAAGAGTTGGTATTGAATATGCTATTGAGTATTTCACAATGTTATTGATATGATTATTGAAAAATTTAACGTAAGATCTTAAATAAGGTACTTGGAAGCAAGACGTAAGCCTTCTAAAGTTGTGATTACTCCATGATGTTTATGTTAGCCTATGAATGATAATAATATGCTAATGAAGTATGCATGATTTTGTTATGAATATATGTTGGGGTATGAACATGCTAAATGTGATATCATGATAAGAATACAGAAATGCAAGTTTATGATATCCTCTTGTATTCTTTACACAAGGTAATTATGTTATGTTCATCTCAGATACGAAGGGTTATGATGAAAGGAAATTCTCATCTAATCCTAAAGACCTCATGAACATGTTTATACAAGGACTTAATCTCCTATGACCTATGATAAGTTTATGATAAAAGACAACTTAAAGGTTATTCCAGAAAGGGACTTAAACGAAGCAACGATGAACTATATATGAGAGGTGTCCCGTCCTAGTTGGAAGGTAGGTTCACAATGAATCTCATGAGATAGAGGCTTCCATGTAATGTGGAACTATGGGTCTCTAATACATCTCCTAGTTCTTTAACTATGTTTCCACCATAGGATAATAGCTAGTGGATCCACCTAGAAAGCTATGTTATGTTTGGTTCTACTTTGCCAGTAGACCACATTCTTTTGGTGTGGGGTTTTATGACACCGGATTCCATGTTTAGATCACATGCTCTATGTCGGTTAAGGTGTATATTCCCTCATGTAAAATAAAAGACAAGTAAATGGACGTTGACTAGGGTGGCTTGAAGAGTCATCTTAGTATAGGTAGGGGTATGGAACTCTACCTAGACATTTCACAAGTTGACTCTAAGGGAAGTCCTAGGAGATTGTTCTTATGTAATATGATAACATGAAGGGTATGATGATTCTGATACATGTTGTTACTCTTATATGAAGTTGGTTATGTTAATGAACATGTTATTGGTCTATATTGATTTATGAAGTGATGACTACCTATGTTACAACTTACATGAATCAAAGTTTTACTTATGGTCTCCTATCTTATCTACTTGGTCGTGTGGGGTTATGAGGCTTCATATGACCATTGAACTTTTAGGTTGGGGATGAGATCATTGGTAAGTGTTTTGTATGTTATGTGTATATGATCTTTTGAAATTGAATTGTTAACACGACTCTATGATAATATGTCTTTGAGTATGATCATATTTTATGTTGATGGAATCCTTAACATGTACATGTTCTATGGTATGTGGATTGATGACTTTCATGTGACTTAGCATGCTTTCCAAAGAAGTGATAAATGATCCTTCTTCATGAATGTCGTTAAATGTTATGTGCATATACCCATACTTAGTACATGTGGCGTACTAACCCTATTACTTTATATTACTACAAATGTAGGGTCAGTCTGTTGAAGAGTAAGAAGGTCAATTGAAGAAGCTTGGAACCCTTTCTCCAAGTGTTGGTAGGTCCTCATGTTCTGGGATGGTATCTTTTCATTATTCTATCTTACGAAGAATTTAGTAGATTTTAAGATACTAGTCTTTCCATTTATATTCTTTGGATTCATTTATATTAAAGCCTATACGGCATAATGACTATTTATTGGCTAAGTCCAGATTCGTACTCATTAGATGATTTTATACATGTGAGACAAGTTTTTAGAATATCATATGCTAATATGAATGTTAAGTATGAAGTCTAAGTATACTTCACATAGTATTGAAGTTTTTAATTATCCGCAATTTTAATTGATGACATGTTATGACGAATGCTAAGGGCTTGTCTGAGTCCTCTGATAGGAAGACGACGCTAGTCGCATCGGGAGTGTACTCTCCAGGTGTGACACTATTTGAACCCAATTGATTAAAATTTGGGTGCAAAGCTTGGTGGAGGGTTCTGGGTGTGAGAGTAGGAGAATGAGTGTGACCATATTAAATTGTAGAAGCACGAAAAATTGCCTGTTGTGTGGAGTCATTTGAGTATACTCTATGTTCCACAGTAGCCAGCTTCCCATCCATCTATGATATATCACCCACACATTATTCAATGCTTCCAACAAGATTGCCAAAGTAATTTCTTCGACAGGTGCCTGAGTATCTCCTCCTTTCTCTATTGTACTTGCAATTAAAACAACTCTAAAAAAACAAGTAGCAAAAATTTTAAAGTTAATAATTTGCATTCACAGTCACTCGTTTTTACATACATTTGATTGCGTCTTAATTTAGAGTTGAAGGTACCACTTTCAACTCTAGGTCAAGATGGATTCTTGTTTGAAGAAGAATGGATGACTCGATTAAACAAACAGACTTGAATCAAGAATTAACTACAAAATAACAACGAGAAAAGCACGAAAAGAAAAGGCACAAAGAAGGAAGTGAATTCAAGAACCAATATTCAACAAGTAGAGTAATTACGAGTTGAAAATCGGTTAGGCATTCTTGAGAAAGTTTGAGAATCAAAAGAAATGAAACTAAGAATTTAGAACCTGAGATTGAATAGAGTGTAACTTGACTTTTCGATTGTCGAATGGCCTGTTTTCTTCACCTAAGTTGAACTTCAGCTTGTCAACTTGAATAGGACTCACCAAACACTACAAACGGACATGGCAACTTGGCGATAGGGGTGGTAATTCGTCAATGTGCCGATGGGACTTGACGACCAAGGCTTTGTTCTGGTGAATATTCGAGTATCTCCCTTAAATGGGTGACCAATTTGGCGAGCTACCTGTCTAAAGGGCGAGGCCTCAATTGTTTAGGTGATGCATGCTTTTGCTCGGCAAATGGACCCTCTGCAGCTGCTTTAATGCTTTGAAATTTTTAATCTGGTGGCCCCCCCGCTCTTATCCTTTAGTCCTTTAGGCCTTAGCCCTTTTAGTAAATTCCCTTTTACAAACAAAATTACTCTCTCTTTATTCCGTTTTTTAATCAAACACTTGATTCTTCAAATATCCTCTTCCTTAAAGATATGAATGTTCTTCAAGAACTTCAAGAATAATATGAACACGAAAATAAAACCGTTAAATTATTTGTCTCGGAATTTCACAACAATATTGGTGAAGGCTCTCCTTGATATGGGGAACAACACCCAATACTTTTTAACCTTCAATTCCAAACCATAACTTTCAAATATTAAAACCCACTTTGTATTTTTCAAGTTTCTTCAAGTCTTCGAAGGTGGAATATTCAATAAGACACCAAACTTCTTCCAAACTCATACTAGAACTCAAATATAGATAGAGAACACTATTCCAACCTTAGAAACTCAAACAACACTCATATATAAAAAGCCCATTTCAACCAAAATATCAAAAATGAAAATGAACAGATTTTTTTCTATAACAAAACCCCAAGAGTAGAATCATCAAAACAAAGGTAGACTCGGCTCTGATACCAAATGATGTAATTATCATAAACGGAATCACAATCGATGCGAAAACAAAATAAAATATAGAAGAAGAGACGCAAGATAAGATACAATTGGAAACTAAAGGATATATTAAATCCAATAACCTCCAATCTAGATCCTAACAAGCACCAAATCTAGAAAAATAGATAGACACAAGAAAATAAATCAAAAGTAACCTCAATATATATTAATCTTAAAGACCTCAACCGAGTAATCCACAATCAAGTACCTAACTATTACGAAGACCTCAAGAGAATTGATATCCCAAGAAACCCTCGTTTCCAAACATTGTTCAACAAAAGCTTACCAAGATTTCAAAACTCCCACAAGGAATTAAATTTGTCATTCATCAATATCAAAATAGTCTAAAAGGAAACCATACAAGCTATTTATAGAGTTTAGCATAAAAGGCCCAAAAGTGACCCAAAAGGCAAAAGAGTGAACCAAGTCAAGCTCGCCTAGTCACTTGGAGATGCACCGACCTTATCGGCGAACTTCTATACCATTAGGCGGACTGGAGCCATCGCCTAATCCATTAGGCGATGCACTAAGTGGACCCTGCTCGTCGGAAAGGGACATCGTTAGCAATTTTCAAGGCATGAAGTACTTTCTTGTCATAAACACAATCTCAAGAACCTCGATCTTGATGAATATCCCTTGCATCTTCTGAAGGTCTTTTGTTTGTCCTCTAGTAAATAGCCTTGATGTAATAGGTTTTACATCAGAGTGTCCAAATGTAATACCCAAAAGTTCTATGAACTAAACTAGACCCTCACCTATTAAATAATGTTTAAAATGACTTTTTCCGACCTAAACTAATGTAATAAACTTGATTTAGAAGTATTACATCCTAAACCTCAAAGGAAGACCTTGACGATCGGAAACTAGTGAAATTGAACTACTAGACATCGTTATGTTTTGTGAAGGTTTTGGAGTGTCGTATGAAGTATAAAACTTTAAAAAATACATTAAATAGGTAAAATAATTTTTATAGGTTCAAAACTTTCATTTACGACCCCCAAGGGCCACCCAAAAGGTTCTTGAGGAGAACTCAAGTGTTGGCAAAGAGGCTGCCAAAGTAGCCTGGCACCACCACCTTAAGTGGACCATACCAATCATAAAGATAATTAAAGACCTAAAGTACAAAATATAAAGATAATTAGGGCACCACAACACCAATCCACTCTCACCTCTTCAATCGATAAATAAATCATCCAACACATTACCCAAAGAACCTTACCCATGGCCACAATCACCAATTCAATTCAATACCTACAATACACAATGAATAAAAGATCATATAACATGGATTTATGAATTTAGAGCAGCATACTAACAATTCTAACATGATTTATAATTCAATAGCCCTAATCAAACTACATAAGAATTCAATAGCATTAAGACATAATCAAGTCACCCATAAAGTAGTCAACGGTTCATGAATTACATGGGTTCATAGAGTAATTAGGCGAAAACAATCAAATGAACATCAATTCAATCAATATATAATGATTCAAAATGTTTTATGCAAGAACCCATTGATAGATATCAAAATTGGACATGTTCATCTTTCAAAGACTATTGAAATAACTTTAATGTTTGGCTCCTTGAAGAAAGCGATTCAAGGATGACTAACCATACCTCAATTGATTCTAGACCACTAATTTGGTGAATAATTGATGAAGAATCACCAACCAATCTTCAATCAAAGATCTATCTTGATTTTTGACTTCGATGGAGTTCTAAAGAGTTTCTTAGAGATTTTGCGTTTTGAATTGGAATAATGAATTTATCTAGGTGTTTAGGACTTATAAACCCACTTGAAATATCAAAACACCCTTCGGTAACTGCCCAAATATTTATTTGGACGTGGGTTCAATTAACCAATTCACCCCTACACTTTACTTTGAGCAGTGTGCAGGTGCAGACCACCATAGATGGTTGGTCACCTACGCCCCGTCACCCAACCAATGGACCATCCTGCTTGTTCATGTTTTGGGTAGGAGTATGGACTAAATGGAGGAAAACCTCGTATGCCTAAGTGTCAACCTACGCCCTGCACCTACGGGGCGTCGACTGCCTTCCGTAGGTTGGGCTGGTTTGAAAACTTTTTGCTCAAATGATGGGTCCTTCCTCAAGGACCCTTGGTTGGTCCTTGGGGAATTTTACCCAGACATTTCCAACCCGGATATGTTTGTATACGAGTTTAGGACCTCTCATATCAATTTTATCCATAACGAACACGTAAAACTCGACGAAACACACTAAGACACACAAGGTCATTACAAGGAAAACCTTTAGAACGTCATGGATGTTTGACCTCCAAACTTCATGAAACTATAACCACTGACTCCTAACCTCGTTATAACCCATTTTAGGACTTCAAAACATTAAGACACAATTGTTAGACTCTAGTTTCATGTAAGTCATTTTAGAGGTGTTATAGTCTCTCCCCTATACTAAAAGACATTATCAAGTATCACAAGAACAAAACAAGCATATGCATAATACGGGTTGTTACACATTCTTAGTGAGATACTTTCCCCTTGAGAAGATGGAGGTTAATGTTGAGGAGTTTATAAAACTTAGGCAAGGTAACATGAGTGTTTAGGAGTATTTCTCTAAATTTACCCAATTGTCTAAGTATGCTACGTCATTGGTGTCTAACTCTAGGGATGAGATAAGTAGGTTCTTTACCGGTGTTTCTAATCTTTTGAACAAAGAGTTTCATACAAAAATGCTATATGGTGACATGAATTTATCTAGGCTTATGGTGTATGCTCAATCTATTAAAAAGTTTATGCTTGTGATGAGAGGTAGAGATTTTAAGAAAGGAAGAACCGATGAGCAAGTTCAACCTAAGTTTGAGAATAGGGGTCCAAATCAAGCTGTTCCTAATGCTCCTAACTCCAACTATGAAGAAGGAGGTGGTTCTCAAGGTGTTAAGCCTACTTGCTCAAATTGTGGTAAGCAATATTTTGGAAGTGTCTAGCCGGAACTAATGGGTGGTTTGGTTGGACTAAGGATGATTATAAAGTGAGAGATTGTCCTACTATTGCATCTAGAGGAAGAGAGGCCAAGAAATCTCCTCCTAATGCCCCAGATGTTAGTGCATCAAAAAGGAATCGTTTCTATTGCCTCCAATCTAAAGCAAATACGGATGAGGATACCGGTAAGTTATAGTGTTCTCTCTTGAGTTATGATGGGTTCATTCTAAGTGGGGGAGTATGGTGAATAGTTGGGTTGATGAATATTGTCTCTTCACTTCTATTCTAGTCAAGGTTGAGAGTTAGAACTTCTTAGTAGCATGTTGCATGTTCTTAGGAGTCTAAGTGAAAATGAATTTCATTGATCTCCTCGCATTGTTCATATTTTCATGAGGTTATGTTTATATGGTAAAATGAGCTTAATTGATTTTTATCTCTTATATAGTTATGTCTCAAAAGTGAATTTCGTAAATGATGCATAGGTGAACTAGTAATCATTCTTAAAAGTGAAGTCTTTGAAAATGTTGGATAATAGTGTTTCTTGAGAAATGGTTATAATGTGCTTAGAATTATGTATATGAGCATGATAATATGTTTAGAAGGAAGTGCCTCCCAGGTAAAATGAAAAGGTAGAGTCTTGTTGCACGATAAGTGTAGATGATGTTCCTACCTTTTGTGTTTTGATTCTCTTGATTATGTGCAATCGATGTTCCTCCTATCTATTTGCATTATATATGGTGTGGTATGATTATAAACTACTAGTCTTGAGTCTCTATCTCTTGGAGTAAGTGTTGCTCTTAATTGGGTTTACCCTAAGTGGGGGATGGTGATTAAATGGTAAGGTTGTAGATATTGTCTACCTTGTCCTTCTATTCTTACTTGAACTTGAAAATAATGAATTCTTAGTAAGCTTGTTCATGAGTATAGTCTTGCATATAGTATGAGTTGAATGAACTTTATATGTTTGGTGTGTATTGATTGGCATCCCCTTGAAGACATTATGAATGTTGCAAAGTGTATGAAGGAAAAGTTTTGATTAAAATTCATGGTTTTATCATGTTGAATTGCATCTAAATATGTCAATTGTGAATTAGACTTCATGAGTTAAAGTAAGGAACTTGGTTTTAGTCACTTGTGATATATAAGGTTTAGCCTTATAATGAAAAGTGGAGACTCTTTAAAATGAAATATGTGAAGTCTCTTGAAAATTATGTGACTTGTATGTTTGCGAGGAATGATTGTAGGCTCACTTTTGAAGAATGAAAGCATGTTTAGCTAAGTGTTAATGTGTGTGCCTATGATTTGTGTTATTCTTCTCAAAAATATGCTCACTATGACGGTAAGTAGTATGTTAGAAATTGACATTTTGTGAAACTTCTTCCTATTTTTTGTGATGTACTTGGTGTGATTTACCATTTAGACTTCACTAGGAAGAAATCATGATAATGCCTTGGTTTAAAAGTTGTGAATTTCTCATTTTTAGAAGAATTGACCTTGTACTTTGCTTAGGTGTGAATTCATGATACATGTAAGTGTGTTGAGGAGAAGGACAATCCTCCATGGACACCACTAATCATGATATGGTTGAGTATTACCTTCATAGAACTAGGTCTAACTTGTGAGAATCAATTGTCAACCTATCTTACTCAAGTCTATGTGCATTGAAGTATGAGTGCCTACTTGTTTTGAGTATTGTTAAAATCTGCCTTTGTGTGGCCTTGCAAGATGATATCTTAATTAATTAAGGTGTAATGACCATGTTATGATTAGGAGAAGTATGTTTCTCCTATGAACATGATAATAGTCTCTTTGATTAATGCATTAAGGGGTGAGTGAAATGAAGTTTTGCTTGCTTGTGTGCATTGAGTGCTAAATGTTGTGAAGTTGTGTTCCTTTTAAATTTTGGTGCATTGACTTATATATGATTATTTTATGAATATGATAAACTGCTGTATCATGCTTTGAAGTCCTTGTTGTGGTTAAAGTGTTCTAAGTGTCATTCGAGGAAGAATGTTCCCAAGTGGGGGATATTGTAAGGCCCCAAAATGAGATAGGGTTTCTAGATACTAAAGTGTTCGTCTTAATCTTCTAAGGTCTTAAAAATTACTTATAATATGGTTTAGAGGCAGTGTATAAAGTTTGAGGTGATTTGGAAGTAAAACGTCAAGGGTCAATCGAAACGTTCGACGACTAAGTCACCTAAATGCCTAATAGTTCTATGTGATTATGTGTGATGCATGAGCTTATGAAGTCTTAAAATGGTTTATAATTATGTAAAATGATAGTATATAAAGTTTCGTGATGTTTGGAGGTCAAACGACCAAGAACATCCAAGGCGTTCGAAAGATAGCCCTTAAGACGTTTAACGTATGTCTTGATGGGCCTTGGCCTGTTTGGACGTCTTGTAGGTGTTTGTTTTGGATGAAATTTATGTGGAAGGTCTATAACTTGTTAATATTTATAATAGAATTGGAAACATACGGGTACGACTTCTAAAGGGCCCCCCAAGAGGCCCCAAAAGAAGGACCCAAGGCTCTCGAAGACACTGCCTGACAGTGTCCATTGATGGACCTTACGATGGATCGTTGGTCCACCAACGGCTCGTCGAGCAAGTCTCTTCGACTGGAACTTGCCTGGGTCAGGTCACAAGCCAAGAATTTGGCTAAGTGCCACGCGACGGAAGCCAAGCACGGACCGTCGACAACATGACGCCTCGTGAGTGCCTCCGTCGTGGGTGGCCTGTCAACTGGCAGCTGCATCTGTTTCATTTAAGGGGTGAATGGGAAATTCACCCCACGTACTAACCTGACTATAATAGGTTTACTTAGTTAATTTTAGGTGTATATAAGTCATCTAAAACGAGATCAACCCATTCTAAAAATCAACTCACATGTTTTAAGCTCTTCCTTCCAAAAATGTTCTCTCTAAAACCACCATTGTTGGTGAAGCTCAAGAACAGATTTAAGCTGCGTTTTCCATGGATGAATCATCAAGTCTTAGAGGTTTTCATGTGGATAAAGGTATGGTGATCTTTATCTCTAGTTATCTTTTCGTCTAGAGAGCCATTTTCAAAGATTACAAAGAAGAAAAATATGATCAAAGTCCTTCTTCTTTAATCTGCCATGGGTTCTTTCTAAAAAGGTTTTGAATGATTGAATCATGATTAATTGAAGTTAATACAGTGTTTTTAACATGAATTTTACTCCAAGTGCATGATGAACCCGTGCTCCTTCACCAAAACGATTTAGCCTTGCATGGGCTTTGTGATCTTGAATTGCTATCGATTTAATTATGATTCTATTAAGATGAGATGATTGTAAATGCTTTTATTTACATGAATTTATGTTGAATTGATGTTGAAGGATCCATGAGGAGCAATGTATGAAGATTTGAGCATGTTTAGCCTAGTTTCTATAGTTCACTATAACATTGGCTTCCTAATGATCTAAAGTGAAATTCGATTAAGTTGTGGTTCTTGTAGCTACTATTTTAGGTTAATACCATGGTTTAATTGTGGATATAAATCTTGTATGAACAAATTAGACAAGGCTTGATTTAAATTAATCTAGGTTCTTCTAGTCTATGGAGTTGTAACTTTTGATCTTGAAGTTAGGTTAGTTGCTATAGGAATTGATCATGGTTAATGTCTATAGCTGCTGCCTATAATGAAATATGAGGATGAATTATATGTAATTGATATAATATGGGTAAAATCATGATAGGTTGAATAGGATTAACCTATGTAAACTGACCTTCCATGAACTCCTTATATGAAGCATGCTTGTGTCGACCTTAATGGCAAATTGTAGTAGTGTCTCATCTAGAGTATGATTTCATTAGCTACTGCGTTAGAGTAATATGATTCATTAAATATGTTCTATAATCCATATAAATGAAATTGGGTAATGATCTATGTTCTTCTACTTTTCTAGTATGTGATGTGTTGTATTACGTTATAGTATAATCTTGTAGCGACTTGTATATGGTTATTTATATGTTTAAAGTACATTTAGCTAGTGCCATATATATGAATTATTGATAAACAAGGTGTATTGATCAATAAGGATAAAAGGTTGAGGAGTTGGTAAAAATGTCTATTTCCTCTACTCTTCTACTTCTCTATTCTTTAAAGAATTGTTGATGAAGCCTTGTATGGTATTGTGTGGTATGGTCCACTTATGGTGTTGTTGTTTACTTTATTGTAATTATATATGTGTTGACCATGGCCTTGAAGTCAAATTGATGAACTTCTGAACATATGCTTAAGATGATACTATGAGAAGCTTATGCCTACGTTCCTATTCTAGTTTTGATATAGGTTGTATAGCTATTGTACAAGCATGTTTATATTCATGTTAGGGTAAAGTATAGATGATTCCATTGATGTGTTAGAAGGGTTAATAATTCCTTACCTATGTACCCCTATGTGAATGCATTAATAGCCAAAGCTAGGAGTCTTAAGTGTAATATGAAGTTGACTTATCTCCTATGCAAAATGTGTTGTGTGGTCTATGATTGAAAGTGTATTATGATCTAAGAGGGTTGCTGCCTCAAGGTGTTGTTGATAGCCATTATGTGATTATGTTGACCAATGTACACACACTCACACTTCATGCATGCTTAAAAGTAGTAAAGGTTCATTGTGTCAAAATGAAAGGTAGTTCTCATATTCACTAGTGTCTACTACTATGCATGTTAAGTTTATGTATATGAAAGTATGATATGTTTCCTCAACTAGGATGACTTGATAGGTGTTCTAGTGTGGGCAAGTGTATGGGACCTTGTCTATGCATTGCACATGTGTACCTTGATAGGATAGTTCCTAGGTTTGGTTTCTATGTATATGAAAGATGTATATATGAAGATGTTATGAATATGACTTATATGGTATGATGAAGTATGGATGTGCATAGTGTCTTAGTGGGTTTATATGAAAGGATTGCTCATATAGTTATGCCTATAGAGTCATGCATTTATATATGAACATGTGTGACATTATGAGTTATGTGAAAGGTTTGCTCACATGTATGTACACACACACATGGATGATGATCTAGTAAATGAGAGAGGCCTTGAAATGTGTGCCTAAGAATACTCTAAAACTAGATAGATGCTTGAATATGCTATAAGCATATGAGGAAGGAATATTTTAAGTCTATGTTTTATAAATAAATGTAATAAAGGCTTTTCAATAAAAGGGAACTTAGCTTAGCACCGAGTGAACTTGACAATAAGAGGTGATGACTTTTCCATAAAAGGAAAGATTCATCCTAAAGTTGCCCGTGTGATGTTAACTTCCTTGCTTATAGGATATAAAACCTAAGGGATTCCCATGAGGAGCGGCCCAATTACCACATGGTATGAATAGGGATATCTACCTCTTAGTTCTTGAACTATGTTGCCACCATAGGATACTAGCTGGTGAATTCCACCTAAAAAGCTATGTTTATAATGGGTTCTACCTTGTCCGGTAGACCACCTTCCATCGGTGTAAGGTTTGATGACATCGGATTCCATGTTTAGCATCGCATGGTCTATGTCAGTTGAGGTTATTGTTCCCTAAAGGTAAAATGGACAATGGAAGTAAATGAATAGTATCCTAACTAGGAGGACTTAAGTTAAGTTACTTAGGATAGGTGGAAGTAATGAACCCATCTAGACATTGCACAAGTAGCTCCTTAGGAAGTTTTAGGAAGGTGTTCTAAGGTGTATGGTTATGAATATGTCTTTATGCATGATTATGTGGTTTTGGTATACCGGTTATGAAGATGTGCATGGTTTGAGTATATGTGATATGGTCTTATTCTTATATGCACTATGAGAGTCCTAATGACTATATAATGAAAATTGTTGACATAAATGAAGTTGTCTTCTCTTACTATGTTGATATATGATTTGGATGTAAAGGCTTGTGGTCTCATGGAAGGTGTACTAAGTATGTGTGAGGTATGGGGCCTTACATGTACATTGCACTAGTAGACTTAGATTGGGGGCATGAGTTATGTTTCATAAGGTTCAATATGAAGTAAATTAGTATATGTGCATATTGACGAGGAGTTCACTGTAATGTCTTATGGTCTTGACTTGAATTTGTCTTGTAATGGGCTATACATCTATGATGATATGTTTTGGCTTATATTAGTTGTTTGTATGGTTTTCCTTGTGGTTCTAAGGTGATGCAATGCACAAAGTATCACTAAAGGATTACTTGGGAGGATTAATGAATATAAAGGAGGAGTTCACTGTCAAGAGAATAGAGTTCACTGTAAAGTGACCTAAAATGGGACTTAAAATTCTATAAGTGCTTTTCTATGATGTTTGGCCTTTAATTGTGTTTCTATGAAGTATGAAAATGATATAAATGCTACTCGTTAAAGTTTTTATGATGATTTACTCAAATAGACATGAAGTATGATTTCAAATAAAATGTCCCCTTTAAATGCATGTTTTTGCATGGTAGCCATACTTAGTACATTTTTGTGCTAATTCCATTCTTCTCTACTTTTTACACAAAGTGTAGGTTATGGATGCTTAAAGGATGTCTATGATCGAGGAGCTTGATAGATGATTTCCCAAGCTCAAGGAAAGGAATCCTTAAGTCCAAGGATGTCCTAATGTGTACTTATTGTAAAGTCTATTAAGTATTGTATAGCTTTGTATTATGTCTTAAGGGTCTTGTCCTTAATGTTCTCTAAAGTTATTGAGTCTAAGATGGCAAAGAGACTTAAGTTCTATAAATTTATTATGGCTTATGTTTTATACATATATGAGTTAAAGTTTCTAGCATATGATGTGCAATGAAAAGTTTTAAATTTTCAGCTAAATTTACTATGTTAATGCGATGAATGATAACTATGGGCTTGTATAAGACCCCCGAGAGGTCAAGTACGCCGTGTTACTTCTAGGGGGTGCCCCCTGGTTGTGACAATATTGAATGTATGGCTATGTAACTACTTCGCACCAATTGAGACTAGCGTATACTAAATCTATGTTGATAATTTTTTTCCTATTAACTACCCCCTTGGTCCGGCGAATAGAAATAGAGCAAGTTCTAACGCGTGCACTCATTAAAAAGACTTCTTACCAAAAGAATTATCAATACATGCAAGAACCTATTCTAGAATTGTTATTTAGACAGTTTTATCTTGTTAATTACCCATGGTTCCCACAACCCTAGTTATGGATTTAGTTACCCATGCTTAGAAATACAAAATTCATAATTGTTTGATAAGAATTCATGTACTTACTTTGAAAAGTTTGAAGAAAATCCAGAAATATCACTTGAATTACGAAAATATTGTAATAATCGATTTCGGAAACTTGAAGTAATTCCCAAAATCCAAAGTTCATATAATGACCCGAATTCTTGAATTCGAATCTTCACCGGCGTCGTTGGCCTCTCAGAGATCGCAGACAAGCCTCATCTTGCATTCATCACATTCATCTAGTTAAATTTGCGGAAAATTTAAAACTTTTTACATGTATGAAGTTCACTTAGACTTCATATAGTCATTACATATTTACGTCACATACTAAGCTCAACATAAGAGAACAACCATCTATCATAAAGAATCAATTCTAAACTGAAGATGTGTATATCATAAATAGTTTGCCAAACACGGCCTTATTACAAAGCTTTAAAAAAAAAGTACGAAAGAAAGGCTAGGGACAAAATCCACTAGCTATGTCTAAAACTAAGGCTAGACTAAATCTGTAGCCTCCTCGAAATCAGGAGGACCTACCAAATGGCTTGGAGAAACGCTAAAGTCCAAACCGCTGCAAGTGTTGTCAATCTGTCCTCTGACCTGTACCTATAAAAATAGTAAATAGTAGGGGGTTAGTACACCACTTGTGCTAAGTATGAGTGTATGCGCACATACGCATAAAGCTATGCATGATCAATGAAAGCTCTTTGTAAGCAACATGCCATTTCTGGAAAGTCTAGACATTAGACTTTCCCAATTCGTTAATTATGAATTGTGGTATGAATATAATGTATTTTAAAATGCATTCAAAGCACACAAATCATGTTATATATGATTACAAGACACTAGTATCATCAACATAATTTTAGAACAACTCGAGCGAAGATTTGAGATTTTGATCCTCTAGGCCGAGAGCTCCTCTTTGTACACTTAGATTATTTTTAAGTCTTTTTCTTCTTCTTGTTGTGTAGTTCAATAAATTCTTTGGTCCTATGTTTTACTTACAAGTGCAATGATTTATTGTAGTCCCATACCCACAATGAATCAAGTAAGCAATTCAAGATATTAAAGAAATGACTTAACTACAATTTGGGGCATGAATATATTTATAAGTCAATACCTATTGACTATACTCATTCTTTAGTTGATCTCATAATGTGCATAGTTCTTGGGGCATATCATTAAAGCTTATGATCTTACTTACTTTGGGAATGAATTATTTATAAGCCAATCTTTATTGGCTAAATACATTAGTTAATCATTTTGGATAAGCATATTTGAATTCATTATTGTCTTCGATATTTTCCTAATAAAGGAAGTCATTATAATCCAATTTTATTTGGCTTTGTTCATTTTCATGACATGAAGATTCATTATTAGCTATGCCCTTTACTTATTGTAAACTTTATTGGACATGCTTTGACTATTCTTATAGCAAGTCATTCATTACACTATATATTCATTACATTTCCTAAGCCATTCTCTATTGATCATAACATTGATTTCATTACTTTCATGTTAGGGAAGTTATGAGTTATTTAGTTAACGTTTTCATGTTTTATATATTATACATTTCATCTCTACGAGACCTTGGAATTGTGTATGTAGCATTAAGACCATCTCAAGTGAGGACCCAACATATGGGACCTCAACCCGAGGACCTTCTTTAGCAAACACAGAGTCTGCTTCATTCGTTCATCCGTACTTCACATTATTCATTTCATTCATTCGTAGGTTGATGTAAACAACAGCTATACCTAGGATGAAGTTTAAGACTCTCATCGGGATCATGAAGTGCAATGACCAAGAATGACCTAATGTCATTACTTGAATCTGATTTCACCTCCTGATTGTCTTGCACAAACACCTTCGGTATCGTTCATTTCATTATCTTTCACACTTTGAGAAACTTCAACTTTAACCGACATAGATCATGTGAGCTCATGAAATTCGGTGTCTTCCCCACACCGAAAATAGGTGGAGTCACTGGCCAAGGTGAAACCAAAACATCCCTAGCTCGCTTAGGTGGAAAACCACTGGCTAGTTCCCTATGTTGGCAGCATATTTCAAAGACTATGAGATTTAGGGATACCCATACCCACCTTGGTGGACAGTCTCATCTCATGAGAATTACGTGAAGCTCCCCCCTTCCCGAAAGAAGGCATCACCACTCATAACTAGCCTATCGGTGCTCAGTTTAAAGTTCCTATTTACATTCAACTCATACATCATCGAAGCTTGCTTCTAGCATGAGGTAGTCGTAGGTCATTAGATGATTTCTCATCTCTTCTTTATGTATTAAGTGTGAATTGTCCTATCACTTACATATAGAATGTGATTGAGATTTATTTACTCTTTTGATGACTTGTCATCCTTACTTTACAATGATGAAATGTGAATTGTCCTTACATATCATCCTTACTTTACATTGATGAATGTGAATTGTCCTTATATATCATCCTTAGGTATTCATGAGACTTGTCTCCCAGATTCTAACACCTTCATTCGTGAGTATTCTCTTAACATAGTAGCTTAGGTATAAGTGAGACTTGTCTAACTTCCTTTAACACCCCATTCTGGTCACTTACTTAATTTAGACCTCTTTAATTAATTTATAGCTCACGTTACTTACTTACTTTAGTGTAGTAGATTCATATCATCGTTTATGGACTATGAGCACTTCATTTAATGAGTTTCATAAGTTTATATGTCATTTTTTTATAGCATGTTGGGAGTTGTCCCAATGAATGGCATACCCTTGGTTATGGGTTCATTGAATTAATTTAGAAGTGCTTATAGTATCATTTGATACTCTAACTACACAAGATTGACATATGATTAGTATTGGCATAAACAATTGGCTATAGACTTCATAACTTCTTTGTTGGCATAAGCCAAAGTTATATTCATTCATGCTTACATAATTATACCTTATTCATTAGCCAATGCAATTATTAATCATAACATTATAGCCATTTACATGCATCCCTTTTGGACAATGTATTGTTAGCCATTTTATTGGCATAAGCCAACAATCACTCAAATTATGATTTCATGGAGATCTTTTTAGCCAATCTTATACCATAACATTAGGCATAACGCTTTTAAATATCTTGTACAACATCACATTAGCATTTGATGAATATATCTTCTTCATAACGTCATATTAACAGCAATCATGCACAACAGACCGTAACATCTTCCTACATAACATTTTAGGATATATCTTTAACATAGTATCATTCTTTTAATTCCCATAATAACACTTAGCATCAAACGAGTCCAATTAATAGGTTCATTCAATCATTATTTAATCAAAAACTATACACATTAAGATCATCCAGCACCACATACCAACAACATGATTTCTAACCTATTCAACATTGAAATCGTAACAAGGATACTAGGGAAAGGAGTTCGACAAGAACGACGGGAAACAACCCTAGTTTTCAAGATCTTTGAATCATTCGAAAGAAAGTTCTCTTGGAGAAAGAAGTCCAAGTGAGAAACCCATACCTTAAGTATAACGTAATCTACGAAGACCATCTTGAACGAAAACTTGGAGAAACCTTGAAATAGCCTAGGAGAATCAATGGAAATTTACTGTTTTTCTTTCCCTCGCTTGCTTACTGTTTTGCGTCCTTTTTTTTTATGAGTTTGAACGTGATTTTTAGGTTTAATAACTGATATTGAATTATACAACTTAGGTTTAATAAGTTAATTTAATAAACAAATTAACCAATTACCAAAACACCCCTCCTAAGTTGACCAAACATAGGAGAACATAACACCTAGTCAAATCTGGAAATTGGTGTTGACTATGGTGTTGGTCAACATTTTGACTTTATATTTATTAATTAAATTCTTAATTTAATTAATTTAGGGACCTAGGGTAAGTACTAAAGTACCCCTAAGTCATTGGAACCAAAATTAACCGTTTTGGACCATCCTAGGTTAAGTACTAGGATGTTTCTTGAGTTGTACTAGGTTATTGTAAGAATTTCATTGTGACCAATTAAATTAATTAATTAATTTGATAATTTAATTAATTAGGTGACCTAGGATAATTACTAAAGTACCCTTAAGTGGTTATAACCATAACTAATCCTTTGAACCATCCTAGGTTAGGTACTAGGTTGTCTTTTTATTGTTTTAACCGAAATCTGGAAATTGCTTTGTGATTTCGGTTTTGCCCTTTAAATTAATTAATTAAGTTGATAAATTAATTAATTAAGTAGACTAGGGTAATTACTAAAGTATCCCTAGGTTGTTAGGACCTCAACTAACTCTGTGGACCATCCTAGGTTAGGTACTAGGTTGTCCCTTTTTTGTCTTAACAGAAATCTGGAATTTTCCTTTGTAGTTTCGGTTTTAGCCCTTTTAAATTGATTAATTAAGTTGCTAAATTAGTTAATTAGGTAACCTAGTGGAATTAATAAAGTACCCCTAAGTTGTTAGGACCATAACTAACCTTTTAGACCATCCTAGTTTAGCTACTAGGTTGTCTCTTCAACTAGTAATAGGTTAGTGTCAACCCGGTTTAGTCCTAGGTTTTCGGGTGCACTAATGGGTCCATTTTGGTCAGACCTACAATATTTATCTAGTTAGGACAGTTAGTTAGGACCTAGAGTTGGTTAGGAGGTTAGACCCCACATGGAGTGGTCCCTTGTGCACCTTTTCCCCCCAAACTACCCTAACCGAATTCGGTTAGGGTGGTCCCCTCCTTTGGCATCTTCTTCACATGTCTTGCACATGTGCTTGCACATGTGTTGGTTGTACTTTCCTCACTAACTATTATTTATGGTTCATATGAGAATGTTTACTTATTGTCCCAAGGACCCTCACCATGTCCTTGGGCACTACTTAATTTACATGATCATTCATATGGTCATGTGCTATGGTGCTAGGCTTGACACTTGGATGCCTAGTACATATTGTGCAGATATTATGAAGCAAATATTTTTAGCTTAGGGTCTTCCTTGCAGGTACATTTCTCAAAAAAGCAATCTTTGATTGGGTAGGACAACCCAAAATGTATTTTACTTGTTTATATATAGAAAATTGGCTAATATCCCTTAGTCAATTTTTCTATACTATGCCCAATTTTTCTCAATATTGGGCATGGGGGTGCCTATGTACCACTAATACGTATTCTTAAAGACCTACTGGGCTCTTCAGTAGACATGTAATTTTCCGGAATGTTACAGTTCAACTTCCAATAACAAGAGTATGAAAAGTAATAAAAAGTTTAACCCCAAAAACGAGGTTTCTAGTCCTATTTATAATAATAAAGTCCTAAAATAAAAGGAGTTCTAAATAAGGAAAAATCTGTCCAAAACGTGCCTTCAGTCGACGACCCAACTGACGGTCCTTCGATGGAACGACGAACTGTCGACAGCTCCCGTCGGTCCACATTTCAAATCTTTCTCAGCCTCCTCTTTTGCATCCTTTCCGTTACCATCGATGAACCAACAACACTTTCCGTTGAAGGACCTACGGTCGGTCGATGGACTCTGTCAATTGACGGACTGTTGATCCTTCCATAGCCCCACAGTTGGTCACAATTCCCCAATTTGATTTCAACAGCTTGAACCTCTAGTCGACGATCATCACCTACGGACCATTGATGGGTCAACGGACCGTCGATGGCTCCGTAGGTCATCACTTCTGCACTGATTTCAGCACAGTCTTCCTTATTTCTGTTATTGATAGTTTTCCATCAAACATAGATAAAAGTATTTTAAAACTACTACAAAAAGGCCTTAGACATACACTAAACTTAAGAGAAAAAAATTGAAAGTACTGTGAAACCAGGGTACATCAACACCCTCAACTTAAATTCGTTGTTTGTCCTCAAGAGACGCATTATGACTCACCACAGCACCTTTGTACATAAGTAACTTCATTTAAGCTTTCACAATCATCTGGCTATCAATCCCGATTATTTCATTGTTTTTATGCATGATATCACTCTTAGGCTCACTAGGATCATTCATGTGGATCAGACCATGACACAGACTCACCACGCCGACACCTCTTATTCTTTTATTTCTCACAAAGGCACCAACTTTCAAATATTTCAACTAGTGTTATCACATCAAAAGATATCCTCCTTTTTTGCTAAGTGATTTGAAATTTTGGCATAAGGATCATTAGTCAACACTCACGCTCAAAATGACTTCACACCTAGTTGGTACTTGTCGCCATAGGCTTGCCCTTATTTTCACTGCTTAAGTTCATCATATTAGACTCTTAGGATCACGATATGACTTTCTTACCTTGTAACATAGGCTCAGGGTCAGGTATTGTACATATAGATTAATTTTAGTGACTTGTTGCCCTCCTTGACATTATGGCTAAGCATCCTACCTCTTTCATTTTCTATTATGCCCTACTCTTCCTTTTCTTGTATTCATTGCCTTGTTATTCTCCTTTCTTTTTTTTTTTATTTTGAGCAAGTGACTCTTCTTTTATTTTCATTTTTATTTATTTCTTCAAATTCTTCACTTGCTTTCTACTTTGATTGACTCACTTTCTTCTCCACTATTTCTTTTCTTTTTCCTTTCTCATTAATCCTTTCGACCCCCTTTTTCGGGCTATTACTCATAGTAGCCACCCTCAACTCATGGCTTTGCCATGATTTGAGGTACACAATACCCAAGGTTGGGTCAGGTCCTAGACAATATTGATTTCTGCATTATCCACCCTCAACTTATGCTTTTGGCCTAAGTTGAGGTGCACATGTCCAAGGAGGGACCAGGGCCAACACATTATACCCAAAAAGATTTGGTGGGGTCAAAAAGAAAGGTTCATTGTAAGCTCAAGATATTTGGATCAAACAGGGATCAATTTCATTTGGTTTTCTTTTATTTAGGCTAAAAATTGGCTAATTTGAATAAGGGCCTATGATCTTTTCCTAATTGACTAACACAGATTACTTTTTGCAGGACTAACCGAGCAATTTCTAGCTAGGTACGAACACTGGACTCTTCAACCTTCCTCACACTCTCTTAACACCTCATTACCCTACCAGATTATCGGACACCTAGTTCGAGTGTTAGATTGAGGGTCATGCAATGATGTATCTCTATGTCATTCTTAAAGCCAACACATTCAATATTAACTATGCCTAATCATGCAAGCATTCTCTTTAGAACGGGATATAAATTTATTTAGCCATCATGCTTCAGATTTCACATTTATGCTTTGTAAAAGATACTAAACATGCCGGTTCAATAGTAAAATAATCAGTCTCTTGGGGTAAAAGAACACAGGCAAGAAAACGCCAAGAGAGGATCGTGAGTTGGGCTACTCAGACTTCACCCTAACACCCACTTTCCATTTACCCCACCCCCAACAAGAAAGCATGAAATTATCCCCAATGCATAAGAAATATAATAAAAAAGTGGTAGGTGAAGCAAACCATAGGTGCATAGTTCCGAAGATCAACAAGCGGGCGGGTCTGGTTGCCCAGAACCCGCTCCATCTGTAGGAGGGACACAATCAGTAGTGTCCGCAGCAATGTCAGCACCCTCAATAGTGCTCATCGCAACATCAACAATGCTGGAGCTAGACGCCCCAGCAGCCAAATCATGAGCCCTCATCTGTCGCGCCTCCTCATCCATCAACGACGCTCTCCTCGCAGGCTCAAACTCAGTGCGCTCTCTCTTCCTAGCACGAGCCTCATCACCCTCTCTTGTCCGTTTCCTCTTGGCATGCTCACTTGGCGGAGGCGGTGGCGCTGCGGTGGTCTGGAATAGTGCAGCAAGAACTGTATCCTCAGCAGTCTCTGCAGGTGTGGCCTCAGGCTCAGGTACCCACGCATCTAGAATGGCATCCATATCAGCCCTCAGACTCGCCACAACAACCTGGAGATTTGTCAAGTCAATAGTAAGGGCTGGCCGGGCGAGAACTCTCAACTCGAAGGCGTCAAGGCGCTGGTGGACTGCCAGAATCTAGCTCTCAGTCTGCTGGGCAATCCTCTTCTCGATCCGATCCTTTGCCTCAGCAATGGACTTCTGCATCCAAGGCTGGATATGATGCAGCAGTGTGACCAACTGGGCCTCTAACTTCTATACCCTAGCAATCGGGACCAGTGCTACAGATGGAGTAGAGCGGGAGGAACTCGGACATGTGCTAGTACCTGGGATAGACTCAACCGGGGTGGTGCTAGTAGGCTCTGATGTAGCCTAATCATCCCCTTGGTCTTGCTCTACCGTGTCCGCCAAGTTCTCTCCTAGCGACTGCACCTCCACTCTGGGCCCTCTGTTGGGTGCCGCCTCATTGGCTCATCCCAGATGAGACCGATATCAACTGCCCCAGTAGGAGTCCTGAGAACATTAATATGCCAAATAGGCACTCCAGCAGACCTGCACAACTCAAAAATCATGCAGGGAAAATGGTACTTGGTGGTGGCCTTAAAGGCCCTCTCATGAATGATTGCCAGCAACAATCTCGGAACATCCACCTCGAACCCTGCAACCATAACAGCTACCAATACTGCTATATCCCATGAAAGAATGTTGTCAGCAGCAGTGGCGGATAAGCAGTGACGGACCAATAACCAGATGAATTTGTCCGCAAATATGAGGTTGGCCTTCTTGATAACACCTCTGGGCTCGAGCACCTAATCTGCATCCTTACCATCCACAGAAATGTGCTGGGCTATCCACCTCTTGGTGGTCTCTCTCACCCCGTATTACGCTGGAAATGGCCCTCCTTAGCTTCAACCGATAGTCAAACTCGGGTGTAGGGGTCTCCCTGGTAGCATCTGTATCAGCACCGTATAAGAAACGACAAATAGTGGGTAAAGAGATGTCCACCCTGCGGCCACAGACTCGAACATGCTCGAGTGGTGCCTCTTTGGCTGGATTAGACCGCCTATCCAAAGAAGACCGGAGATTCTCTACATAAATAAGATGCACAGAACTCTAGCACCACCTCCTCGCTGTAGCGTCCAATGCTCCTAGCCATCCACTCTAGCCGATGGCAGGTGAAAAGAGCATGTCCATCAGGGACAAAGTGGAGACTCCCTATAAGAACTCGCCGCTCGACTGTCAGAGTCCGAGTCAAGACCCCCTTATCGTTGAGCAGCTTCACATCCCTGTACACCTGGTATTGGGCTTCTATGCACAACCAGTTGGGCTGATTAGCAACCAATACAGGGACGTTGGTCAGGGGTGCTGGAGTTGAAATCGCACTATCGGCCTTATCAGACAAGGAAAAGTGGGAAGGTACACCAGGAATAGTGGCACCATGCGATCCAGACGCTCCCTCAGACCCAAATCTTCCTCGGAGCCGGACGCTCCCTTAGACCCGGAAGCCTCCTCGGAGCCAGACGCTCCCTCAGAACCGCGACAGACCCAGACGGTGTGCCGATCAGTGTGCGCTCCTCCTCAAACTGGGAGGCAGTGACTACGCTGGACGCCACCCTCTTGGGCGTGCTCTAATAGGTCATAGCAGCACGTGATAGTGTCTGGGTGCCTGGTGGCATGTATTCGGGGTCGCGTTCATCGTCTGACGATCCAATCACCAGCCGGCGTGAAGGGGCGACAGACTTGGAATGTCCTCTAGAGTAGACTAAGTCTTGCTTGGGGGCCATTGGTACCTGCAAAAGGGAGTTATTAGTTTCATTGTAAACAACTGACACAACCAACAGAAGCAAGACAAAATTCGAAACACAAAACACAGTTAAGTTCAGAACTGCAGAACTAAATGACGGGCACTACAGACGGTCCGTCGATGAAACAACGGTCCGTCGGTGGACACTTAGTAAATGTTAGAAGGTATAGGTCCACAATGGTTGCAGTTAGAAATGACGGACGTGCAGAATGGTCCGTCCATGAAACAACGGACCGTAGTCCACTTACGTCATTTTACACTTAGACAAAATTTGGAGAGCTTCAGAAACAAAGGTTCTGTTAGAAACGACGGGCTTGCAGGACGGTCCGTCGATGTAAGACCTCGATAATGATATAAGGTGTATAGAGCTTAACATGTTCGTATTAATGTTATAAGGTCCTAAAATGCCTTATTATGTCATATAGAGTCAGTTTACAATGTTTGAAGTGATTTGGAAGTCGAACGTCAAGGGACATCCAAGACGTTCGACGAATAGTCGCTTATGTGCCTCATGTGTGTATGCATGCCTAAATTGTGTGAAATGAGTCAAATAAGTCTTGAAATGGTTTTAAATTATGTTTAATGTTATTGTATGAAGTTTCGTGAAGTTTGGAGGTCAAACGCCCAAGCACGTCCAAGGCGTTCGAAAGATAGCCCCTAAGACGTTCATCGTATGTCATGTTGGGGTCAAGGCTGTTTGGACGTCTTGTAGGTGTTTGTTTTGGATGAAACTTATGTGGTAGGTCTATAACATGTTAAGGTTTGTAATCGCATTGGAAACGTCCGGGTACGACTTCTAAAGGGCCCCACAAGAGGCCCCCCAAAAAAAGACCCTAAGGCTGCCTATACACTGCCTGGGCAGTATCCCTTGACGGACCCAATGACGGACCGTTGGGCCACCAACGGACCGTCAAGCAGGTCTCGTCGAAGGATACTTACCTTGGGCAGGTATTGAGCCAAGAAATTGGCTAAGTCATGGGCGATGGAGGGCATGACGACCCGTCAAGCCCATGACGCCCCGTCAAGGCATGTCCCTTTTAAATGCATGTTTTCGCATGGTTGCCATACTTAGTACATTCTTGTGCTAATCCCATTCTTCTTTACTTTTTACACAAAGTGTAGGTTATGGAATGATTAAAAGGAGGTCTATGATTGAGGAGCTTGATAGGTGATTTCCCAAGCTCAAGAAAGGAATCCTTTAGTTCAAGGATGTCCTAAAGTGTACTTATTGTAAAGTCTGTTTAGTAATGTACAGTTTTGTATTATGTCTTAAGGGCTTTGTCCTTAATGTACTCTAAAGTTGTTGAGTCTAAGATGACAAAGGGACTTAGAGTCTAAATATGTATTATGACTTATGTTTTATAAATATACGATGTGATGTTTCTAGCATATGATGTGCTATGAAAAGTTTTAAATTTTCTGCTAAATTTACTATGTCAATGCAATGAATGATATGAGAGGCTTTTCTTAGACCTCCGAGAGGTCGACGACGCCGGTTACAATCCAAGATTGTACCCTATCTTCTAGGGTATGCTTTTGGGTTGTGATAAACTTGGTATCAGAGCATGAGGTTTATGAAGCGGTTTTAGGTTCTAAAAAGTCTCATATTGCCACGTCTAGTAGAGTCTCGTATCATTGGTGGTGAGTTGCGACACATTAAATGGTACGAGAGGCTATAGGACGATAGAGTTTCCCTTCTTCATCAATCTCATATCGTGCCATAGAACTTAATTCTATAAGATCTCTCTCTTATGTTTTCTTGTCCGATGGTATTTTAGATATGATTGCTTGGATGAGAGTTCTCTATGCTTGAGGGAGAAAAGGTGAGTTTAAAATGCTTATCTTTGTTTTATGGTTTGAATGAGTATGTGTGAAGGTGACATTTGTCCTTATTTGATGATGTATATACTAACTAAGGCGACTTGAAAGGGTTAACTAGACTTAGGTAGGGGTATGGGACTCTACCTATGTCTTGCACTAGTTTTCCTTGATGGATACCTTAGGAGGTTAATACTATGTATGTGTATGATGATAAATGTGAATGTCCTTATGAGATGATCTCTATGCTTATAAACATGTAAATAGCCTAGTGTGCTAAAGATATGGAGTTATCCATGCATGAAGTTATAGATGAGTGGAGTATGATGTTAATTGTAGTTCTTGTTTGGGTTACTTTGTTTAGTGAAGTTATGGAGATTTACTTGATCATTGTACATGTTAACTCTATGAGGATTATGATTGGTCATCTTACCTTGCTTTATATGAAATATCTCTTATTTGATGATGTGATTCCAATTATGGCAATATATGAAATCTATGTGAAATAGCATGTTATGTCGGATGATGTATGTCATGATATAGTTGAAGCATGCTAGAAGTTATAGTGGTTAAAGTGATTTCTCTTAAATTGTGTATTCCTATATGATTTTGTATGGTAGTAGCCAAATATTTGGATTTGAACTTGGATTGTTTAATGACTATCTATAAAGGTATGTTATCCTATGAGTATATGTGATTAAAAGTGTGCATTGTTTTCCTTTGCATATAAATGGTACTTGATGGGTTGCTAGTATAAATTGGAATCTTTTGTGGAGACTTGAATTGTAGATATAGTATGCATGCTTATGAAGAATGAGTTGGTAAAGCTTTATTTCTTATAATTCCATACTTGTTCCATCAAATGTCTAAATGTTACACTTTTTGGTATTTGGAAGCATGCTCGCTATAAAGACTAGGCAGCTTATTGTATCATGTTTGGAGAACTTACTAATTTGTCTTTTGATTAGATATTGTTGAAATATGTGTAGAATTTATGAATATGAACATGATAAGGAATGTAGAAAATAATATTTGCTTTTTGCCATTTAAATTGAAAGGATGAGAATCTTATGACATGATGAGTCGTAGAGTTATTTCTAAACTTCTTGTCATTTTATGTACTTCTTTGTTATTTTCCTCTAATGATGTATGACCTTAGTGTCTATTGCATTGTAGGAAGACCTTAGGTGAATTAAATAGTATGATATTATAGTATTTGTCTATTGATCTGGAAGATGTGCATGATACGATTCTTTATACATGATGTTAATCTTGTTGACTATATGGTGAAGGTATTAGTTGACATAAGTGTAGTTTTCTCCTCTACGCATGTTGATATAGGATTTGAATGTAAAGGCTTGTGATCACATGATAAGGTTTAGAATGCCTTAGTGTTGCTAAATTGAGTTTATGAAAATTTCCTCTAAAGTAGTAATCACTCTAAGTGATGAATATGAAGGTTTTGTATTTGAGATCCTCTACATGTTGGGTTAAGTTGCTCTTAATTGGTTTTACCCTAAGTGGGGGATGGTGTTTGAGTAGTGAGATTTGTAGAAATTGTCTATATTGTCCTTCTATTCTTACTTGAATTGGAGAATATGAATTCTTAGTATGCTTGTTCATGAAAATAGTCTTGCATAAAGTGTGAATTGCATGATATTATATGATTGGTATGAATTGATTGACATCATCTTAAAGACATGGTGAATTTTCCAAGAAGCACGAAAAGAAATTTTTGTAAAATCCATGTTTTCTCTTGTTGACTTGCATTTTAATGTGCTAATTGTGAAATTGACCTCATGAGGTAAGACAAGGAACTTGGTGATAGTCACTTGTAGGTTAAATTGTTTAGCCTTGTAATGGGAGTTGAGTCTCTTTTACCATGAAATTTGTTGACTCTCTTTAAAATTTAGTGATTTGATGATTTGTAGTGCAAAATTGTAGGCTCATTCTTGAAAGGTGAAAGCATGTTTTGATAAGTGTACATGTGTGTGCCTATAATTTGTGTTATTTTTCCAAAATAAGGCTTACTATAAGGGCGAGTATTATGTTAAGAAAAGAAATTGTGGAATGGCTTCCTATTTTGTGGTGATGTACTTGGTGTGATTTTCCATTTAGATTTCACTTGGAAGAAAAATGTATGCATGTCTTGGCTTGAAAGTAGAGATTTCTCATTTTTAAAGAAATTGACATTGTACTTTACTAAGGTATGAACTCTTGATGCATGTAAATATGTTGAGGAGGAAGATATTCCTCCATGTACCCCATTAAGTATGGTATGGTTGAGTATGACCTTTATAGTACTAGGTATAACTAATGAAGATCGTTGTGATTTAACTAACTCAAGTTTTTTTTTTGTGCATTTGAAATATGAGTGCTTAATTAACTTTTTGTAAGATTTATGATCTGTCTATGAGTAGTGTTTCAAGATTTTCTTGTATTGAATTAAGGAGAAATGATCATGTTATGATTAGGAGAAAGATGTTGCCCTATGAACATAAAAAGGACCTTTGTGTTTGATGCATTAGAGAGTGAGTGAGTAATGGTTTTTGCTTACTTGTGTGCATTAAAGTCTTTGATGTGATTAAAGAGTCCTAAGCGTCATTCGAGGACGAATGTTCCCAAGTGGGGGATATTGTAAGACCTCAAAAATGATATAAGGTGTATAGATCTTAACATGTTTGTCTTAATTTTATAAGGTCCTAAAATGCCTTATCATGTCATATAGAGTCAGTGTGCAAAGTTTGAAGTGATTTGGAAGTCGAACGTCAAGAGACGTCCAAGACGTTCGACGAATAGTCGCTTATGTGCCTCATGTCTGTATGCATGCCTAAATTGTGTGAAATGAGTCAAATAAGTCTTGAAATGGTTTTAAATGATGCTTAATGTTTTTGTATGAAGTTTTGTGAAGTTTGGAGGTCAAACGCCTAAGAACGTCCAAGGCGTTCGAAAGATAGCCCCTAAGACGTTCATCGTATGTCATGTTGGGGTCAAGGCTGTTTGGACGTCTTGTAGGTGTTTGTTTTGGATGAAACTTATGTGGTAGGTCTATAACATGTTAAGGTTTGTAATCGCGTTGGAAACGTCCGGGTACGACTTCTAAAGGGCCCCACAAGAGGCCCCCAAAAAAAAGACCCCAAGGCTGCCTATACACTGCCTGGGCAGTGTCCCTTGACGGACCCAATGACGGACCGTTGGGCCACCAATGGACCGTCAAGCAGGTCTCGTCGAAGGATACTTACCTTGGGCAGGTATTGAGCCAAGAAATTGGCTAAGTCATGGGCGACGGAGGGCATGACGACCCGTCAAGCCCATGACGCCCCGTCAAGGCATGCGTCGCGGGTGCCTGCATGTGGACTGCCTGCGTGCTGCCACTTAAAGGGGTGAATGGTAAATTCACCCCACGTCCTAACCTGACTATAATAGGTTTATTTAAGTAATTGTAGATGTATATAAGTCTTTAAAAACGTGATCAACCCATTCCCAAACCCTCTCACATATTTTAAGCCTTTCCCTCCAAAAATGTTCTCTCTAAAACCACCATTGTTGGTGAAGCTCAAGAACAGATTCAAGCTGGGTTTTCCACGGATGAATCATGAAGTTTTAGAGTTTTTCTTATAGACAAAGGTATGGTGATCTTCATCTCTAGTTATCTTTTCATCTAGAGAGCCATTCACAATGTTTTCAAAAGAAACCTTATGATCAAGTTTCCAATCTTCTAATCTAGCCATGCGTTCTTTCTCAAAAGCTTTTTAATGATTGAATCATGATTAATTGAAGTTAATACAATGATTTAAGTGTGTTTTCACTCCAATTGCATGATGAACCCATGTTCTTTCAAAAATTGGTTTAGCCTTTGCATGGGCTTTGTGATTATGGCTTGTTCTTGATGAATTGGTGATTCTCTTACGTTGAATTGCTTGTGGTTATTGTTATTTACATTAATTGATGTTGAATTGATGATGATCAATCCATGATGACAAATATATGAAGAATTGAACATGAATAGTCTATGTTTCTACATGTTGTCTTGAAGTCGATTGTGAGATCGGTTGAGTAGACTCTTGATTATGTACGAACTGTTGTAGCTACTGTTTTAGGGTGATGTAATGGATGAATTTTATAGGTATAAATCTTTAATGTTCAAATTAAGAAGGGCTTGCATGAATTGGTATAGATTCTTTTAGGTTATGAAGTCAAGAGGCTAAGTATGTGATGGATCTTGAATTGTGATTAGATGATGCATGACTTAGGCTTGATTTCTTACCTAATTAGCTACTGCCTTAGACTTGTATATGTATGAACTATGGTCTAAAATCAATGTTAGGGAAGATTATCTAATGATCTATGTTATCCTACTTTCCTAGTACGTTGATATGTTGTATTACGTTATGGTATAATCTTGTAGTGACTTGTACATGGTTTCTTATATGTTTAAAGTACATTTAGCTACTGTCATATATGTGTTTTATTGATGAATAAGGTGTATTGATCAATGATTATCAAAGGAGGAGAATTTGGTAAGAATGCTTATTCTCTTTATTCTTCTACTTCTCTATTCTTTATAGTAATGTTGATGTCATTGTGTGGTATGGTCCACTTATGGTGGCGGTGTTTACTTTATTGTCATTATATATGTGTTGACCATGGCCATGAAGGCAAATTGATGAACTTATGAACATGTGCTTAAAATGATACTATGAGAAGCTTATGCCTACTTTCCTATTCTAGTTGCGAATTAGGTTGTGTGGCTATTGTATGAGCATGTGTATAACCATGTTAGGGTGTTGTATAGGTGCTGACATTGATGTGTTAAAGTGGTTAATAGCCTCTACCCATGCATCCCTTATATGGAAGTGTAAATAGCTAAAGTTAGGAGCCTTGATTACATGCTATTATATATTGTCATGTCTCCTATGCTATTATGTGTTGTGTACTATGTGCTTGAAGTATAATGTGGTATAATAAGTGTGGCGGACTTAAGATGTTATTGATAGCCATTATGTGATCATGTTGGTCAATATACACACACGCTCACTTACATGCATATTATAAGTAGTATAAATCATGGTGTCTAAATGAAAGGTAGTTTTCATATTCTATAGTGTCTACTACTATGTATGTTAAGGTGATGTTTATGAATGTATGATTTGTATTCCCTTACTAGGATGACTTGATAGGTGTACTAGTATTGGCAAGGGTATGGGACCTTGTCTATGCATTGCACATGTGTATCTTGATAGGATAGTTCCTAGGTTTGGCTCTTATGCATATGAAGGATGATTAAATGAACATGTTATGAATATGATATGATGAAGTATGAATATGTATAGTGTCTTAGTAGGTTTATGTGAAAGGATTGCTCATATAGTTATGCCTATAGACTTATGTATTGATATATGAACATGTGTGACTTGATGTGTTATGTGAAAGGTTTGCTCACATCTAAGTATACACTCACACAAATGGATGATCTAGTTAGTGAGAAGGGTCCTTGCTAGGGGTGCCCAAGAATACTCCAAATCTAGATAGGTGCTTGAATGTGCTATAAGCATATGAATGATGAATATTCTAAAGCTTATGTTTTATGAACAAACGTAATAAAAGCTTTTCAATAGAGGGAACTTAGCCTAGCACCGAGCGAACTTGCATATTAGGGAGTGACACTTTCCAACATAGGAAAGGCAGGGTTCACTACGGTCCTCATGTGAGGGGTGACACTTTCTTACATAACAAAGGCAGGGTTCATTACGGTCCTGACGGGGTGGATAGCCTCATGACCCAATATAGGGTGTAGAGTTGATATTTCCATGATTTCCCCAAAGTTCCATAAACTATGTTGCCACCATAGGATACTAGCTAGTGGATTTCCACATAAACAGCTATGTCATGTTAGGTTCTACTTTGGCCGGTAGACCACCTTCCATCGGTGTAAGGTTTTATGACACCGGATTCCATGATTAGCACCCATGGTCTATGTCGGTTAAGGTTATGGTTTCCCTAAAGGTAAAATGGACAATGGAAGTAATTGAATAGGATCCTAACTAGGAGGACTTAAGGTAAGTTACTTAGGATAGGTGGAAGTAATGAACCCATCTAGACATTGCACAAGTGACTCCTTAGGAAGTCTTAGGAAGGTATCCTAATGCATATGATTATGTATGTGTCCTTTATGTATGATATTGTAGTCTTGGTTTGACTATGATTATATTGTACTATACTTCTATGATGGCATTTGTTGTCTTGTGTAGATGCTATGTATGATTTTCTCTTGTGTTCCGAAGGTGATGCATTGCACCAAGTATCCCTATAGGATTACTTAGGAGGTTAATGAATTGAAAGAAAGAGTTAAATGCTAAGAAGGATGAGCTCACTGTAAAGTGACCTCTATTTGTACTTAAATTCTATAAGTGCTTTTCTATGATGTTTGGCCTTTGATTGTGTTTCTATTAAGTATGTGGATGATATAAATGATGTTAATAAAGGTTTTATGACGATTTACTCAAAATGGCATGAAGTATGATTTCAAAGGAAATGTCCCTTTTAAATGCATGTTTTCGCATGGTTGCCATACTTAGTACATTTTTGTGCTAATCCCATTCTTCTTTACTTTTTACACAAAGTGTAGGTTATGGAATGCTTAAAAGGAGGTCTATGATTGAGGAGCTTGATAGGTGATTTCCCAAGCTCAAGAAAGGAATCCTTAAGTTCAAGGATGTCCTAAAGTGTACTTATTGTAAAGTCTATTTAGTAATGTATAGTTTTGTATTATGTCTTAAGGGCTTTGTCCTTAATGTATTCTAAAGTTGTTGAGTCTAAGATGGCAAAGGGACTTAGAGTCTAAATATGTATTATGACTTATGTTTTATATATATACGATGTGATGTTTCTAGCATATGATGTGCTATGAAAAGTTTTAAATTTTCCGCTAAATTTACTATGTCAATGCAATGAATGATATGAGAGGCTTGTCTTAGACCTCCGAGAGGTCTACGACGCCGGTTACAATCCAAAATTGTACCCTATCTTCTAGGGTATGCTTTTGGGTTGTGACAGTCGATCCATCGACGGACCGTAGACCTAGTCCGTCATTGGACACTTAAAAAAAATTTAGAGTGCTTGACATGCCAAGGTTCTATTAAAGATGACGAAGGTGCAGGACGGTCTGTCGATTGATCGACGGACTGTAGGTCAGTTCTGTCGGTTAGCACTTAGACAAAAATTTTAAACCCTCAGAAAACAGTGTTCTGTTAAAGACGACGGACATACAGGACGGTCCGTCGATCAATCGACGGACCGCAGACCTAGTCCGTTGTTTAAGAGTTGAGCAAAATCTGGGAGTAGATGTCGAAGAACCCCATCGACGGTCCGTCAATTTATCGACAGTCCGTAGACGGGGTCTCGTACTCTCGGTCAGAGATAGATATTGGTTAGCAATTTTTGGCACCCCCAATGGACAATTTCAAGCAACTTAAGACACATAATGTTCATATATCAAGTAACACACCGTTTCGTCACTCCTAGGGCATCGATTATTTCAATTTAAATCCTAGTATCTAACAGACCATCAAGACCTAAGTCGGAAAATAACAACACTCATAACACAGTTCATTGAGACAATAACACCCCCAACCCATACACTTTCCATCATTCTAAGGGACTAGGAACCCAATTATAATCAGTTTAATGATGCAATTGTGTCCCGAAGTCAAGACCCTCATACATATTACATCAATTTCACATGCAAATGAACGAGAATTCATAGATGAGAATTACATACCTGTGAACTGTAGTGGAGTGAGTGGGGAGATGAATTTGTGCACAAACAACACCGAGCCTGCTTTCGAACACCGACTAGAAATAGGGAAGAAAAATGATGGAAATTGGGAGAGAAGGGTTTGGGTATTTAGGGAATTTGGAGAAGATGGAAATCAGAAGTGATTACTGATGAAGAAGTGCGTGAGTGAGTGGGGTATTTTAAGGAAAATGGGGAGGGAAACGGTTGGGAAGGGTATTTGAAAAGGTGGGAGGTAACTGAAGAGTTTAAAAATCAATATATAGCCGGTCGGGTCGGGTTGGGTTATTGGGTCAGGGGAACTAACAATTCCCCGTTGACGGACCGTAAGTGAGTCAACAGTCCATCGGCTGCTCCGTCGACTGTGCCCTAACTTAGAAAAAATTGAAAATCATACCTGGGATCCACGGATACCATCGACGGTCCATCTGTTGGTCCGTAGATCAGTGCACCAGACCAGTTTCTGCAGATTTCTGGTGATTTGGTCCATGCACATTTAGCACCCAATAAGCCATTTTTTTTGTGTTTTCTGGACAATTTTTAGACACGGACCCTAAACTACTCTCTATCCAACAGACTTAAATGAAATAAAAGAAAATTTACAGAGAATAATAAGTAAAAATCGAAATAATGCGACTATTGTTACTAAGACAAGAAAAACCTGGTGTTGGCTAGAGGATATATATTGTGTTTTCTCCCAATCAGTGCTAGATTTAACGTCGCGGCACGACGCATGGATCTTGATTACTAAAACTTCATCAAGATGGTATACCTCAACCACTTCATTCGCATTTTCCGCATGCCCTAGGTAGATTTTGATTCTTTGTCCGTTCACCTTGAACCTTACACCCTCCTTGTTCTCAAACTCAAATGCACCATGAGGGAAAACTTGAGTGGTCAAGAATGGACCAGTCTATTTGGACTTGAGTTTGCCCGGAAACAAGCGCAACCTAGAGTTGAACAAAAGCAACAAATCCCCAACCGCCAATTCACTCTTTTTAATCTTTTGTTCATGGTACTTCTTCATCTTTTCTTTGTAGAGAGATGAAATTTCATACGCCTTCAAGCGAAACTCATCAAGTTCATTCAACCCATTTAATCTCTGTTCCGCATCTTCGTTCCAATCCATCTTCAGTTACTTCATCGCCCACATGGCCTTGTTCTCTAACTCAACCGGTAAGTGACAAGCTTTCTCATATACATGTTGGTAGGGAGACATACCTATGGGAGTCTTGTATGTTGTCCGGTAGGCCCAAAGAGCATCATCAAGCCTCCTTGACCAATCCGTTCTACTCGCATTCACCGTTTTCGCCAGAATCTGCTTGATTTCTCTGTTTGACACCTCAACTTGCCCACTAGTATGAGGATGGTAAAGAGTGTCCACATTATGGCGAACCCCATATTTCTCCAATAACCCTTTGAACAACTTGTTGCAAAATTGGGATCCCCCGTCACTAATAATGGCCCTTGGGGTGCGAAATCTGGAAAATATGTTCTTTTTAAAGAACGCGGTGACACTCTTTCCTTCATTATTTGCAAGTGCTATAGCTTCCACCCATTTTGACTCATAGTCAACCGCCACAAGAAAATACTTCATCCGATGAGAACTCACAAAAGGGCCTATAAAGTCAATGCCCCACACATCAAACAACTCAATTACAAGAATGGGATTTAAAGGGAGCTCTTGCCGTCTAGAAACACCTCCATCTCTTTGGCACCTATCACATGCCTTGGCGAACTCATGAGCATCTTGGTGGATGGTTAGCCAATAGTAGCCACATTGCAAGATTTTATGGGCAGTCCGGATACCACTATGATGCCCACACACAAGCGAGGAGTGGCATGCCTCCAAAACACTAAACATCACAACTTCCGGCACACAACACCGAATAAGACCATCGGCACAACTCCTATATAGATATGTCTCATCCCAAAAGAATTTTTTCACATCATGCATGAACTTTTTCCTTTGATGAAAGGACAAGTTCGATGGGACGATATCACTAGCCAAGTAATTTGCAAAATCTGCGAACCATGGAATCAAGTCATGAGAAGTGGCCAATACATGCTCATCAGGGAAAGTATCATCAATTTCAGCCTTCTCACCCAACTCTCGCATAGCTTCATCCTTTAATCTGGACAAGTGATCGGAAACTTGATTTTCGGTCCCTTTTCTATCTTTCACTTCAAAGTCAAATTCTTGCAACAGTAATACCCACCTAATCAACCTTGGCTTGACATCCTTCTTTGCCATAAAATATCTCAAAGCAGAATGATCAGTATGCACTATGACTCTCGTGCCAAGAAAATAGGAGCGAAATTTCTCGAAAGCAAATACTACCGCAAGGAGCTCTTGTTCAGTCACAGTATAATTCTTTTGAGCTTCATTAAGGACCTTACAAGCGTAATAAATGGGATGAAGGATTTTATCCGTTATTTGACCCAAAACTACACCAAGAGCAACCCAACTAGCATCACACATCACCTCAAATGGTTTGCTCCAGTCCTGGGAAATAATAATGAGTGCAGACACCAACTTCTCCTTCAACTCTCCAAATGCCTTAAGACAGGATTCATCAAAATAAAATTTACACTCTTTCTCAAGTAACTTGCACAGAGGATGTGAAATTTTTAAAAAATCCTTGATGAACCTCCGGTAGAAGCCCGCATGCCCAAGAAAACTCCTCACACCTTTTTACAGAGATGGGTGGAGGAAGTCTCCCTATCACCTCAACTTTAGCTCGATCAACCTCTATACCCTTCTCTTAGATGCGATGACCTAATACAATACCCTCTTTCACCATGAAGTGACATTTCTCCCTATTTAGCACAAGCTTGCAATCTTCACACCTTTTGAGAACTTCGGCCAAGTAACTCAAAAGACGCTCTAAGGAGTCGCCAACCACTGAAAAATCATCCATAAACACCTTAATAGTGTATTCCACCATATCGGAGAATATAGACATCATACATCTCTGAAAACTAGCCGGTACATTACACAACCCGAAGGGCATCCTCTTGAACGTGAAAGTTCCATAAGGACAAGTAAAGGTGGTTTTCTCTTGATCTTCCGGTGCAATAGTGATTTTGTTGTAACCCGAATAACCATGAAGAAAACAATACCACCCCTTTCCTGCAAGCCTATCCGCTATCTGATCCATGAAAGGCATAGGAAAATGGTCCTTCTCAGTCCATGCATCCAATTTTCGGTAATCCATACACACTCTCCATCCGGTCACAGGCCTCATTGGAACAAGCTCATTTTTCTCATTAGGGACCACAGTCATTCCCCCTTTCTTAGGCACACACTGAACAGGGCATACCCAACCAGTTAATAATCTCCTTTTTCACTACCTCTTGCATAGGTGGATTCAAACGTCTCTGGTGCTCAATACTTGGCTTATGATCGGGCATGAGTTGAATTTTATGTGAATAAATACCGGGTGGAATCCCAATAATGTCCGCAATATTCCAACCAATGGCTCGTTTGAACCTCTTCAACACCTATACAAGACACTTCACTTGCTCCACATTCAAATCCGATGCAATGATTACCGGCAAAGTGTCACCTTTTCCTAAGAAAACATACCTCAGATGAGGTGGTAGAGCCTTAAGCTCCAACTTTGGGGACTCATCAATCAATGGTCTCGCGGGTGGAGACTCGCGATGCTTCATATCTAACTCCAACGTCTTTGGTTTGGACCGAACATCACCTCGATCAAATGCCGCAACCAATGACCCATACTCTTCAATACAATCACTTTCAAAATTCATGATTATTGTCTCTAGTGCCTAAACACCAAGACGCTCTTCTATTTGTACCTCAGACCAACTCTCAACTCTGTAAGATATCATAGATAAGGATTGGATCTCACCACTCTGCCTAATGGACCTACAAATGTTGAAAGTCACTTCTTCATTATTAAACCAAAACTTCATCTGCCCTTTCTCCATGTCAACTAAGGCGCGACCGGTAGCAAGGAATGGCCTCCAAAATATAATAGGCACCTCAAAATCCACCTCACAGTCAAGAATGACAAAATCAGCCAGAAATATGAATGATTACACCTTCACTAACACATCGTGGAGTATCCCAATAGGCCTCTTCAGCCTTCAATCGGCCATCAGTAATCGCATCGCAGTGGGCTTTGGGTCACCCAAACCCAACTTCTTGTAAATGGAGAGAGGCATGAGATTCATGCTCGCCCCAAGATCACATAATGCTTTAGCAAAGTGTAATAACCCGATTATACATGGAATAGTGAAAGCGCCCGGATCTTCTTTATTTTGCACAAGAGACCTTGTAGCAATGGAACTACAATGTTGCATCCGATCATCACCCTCAAAACGAACGGATCTCTTGTTACTGACCATATCTTTCATGAACTTGGCATAACCGGGCATTTGTTCAAGAGCTTCTATCAACGGAACATTAATGGAAAGCTGTTTCAACATATTAATAAAACGCCGGTATTTGCCATCCTCGCTCTTCTTCACCAATCTTTCTGGAAATGGTGGTGGTAGTCTAGGAATAGGGGTCACCTTTTGGGGCATCTCTAATTTTTTTACCGCTTCATTTACCAACTCACCACTAGCTTCTACTACCGCATCTTCTCTTCTCACTTCATCTTCAACACCAGACGACATAGGTGGATCATTGGTTTTCTTACCCCCTCGAGTTGTGAATGCCATACAATGTCTATCATTTTTCGGATTTTGGACGGTATTGCTAGGAAGAGTACCCGATTGACGAGGGTTCACAGTAGACGACAATTGGGCTATTTGCATCTCAAGATGCTTGATTGAGACTGCATGTGCATCCACTTTTTTCCCAATATTTGCTAAATCACCTCTCAATTCCTTGGCGTGCTCATCACTTGCGTCAAACCTCCCCATCCTCTTTTGCAACATGTCTTCAACTCGCGCCATACTACCTCCACCATCCCTAGGAGCAACTTCCCAATTTTGAGATGGAACATAGGGCCCACTTCGATCATTTTTGTTTCCATAGTTACCCCGATTGAAGTTGTTGTCGCGGTTGTAGTTTCCTTCACGAACATAGTGACCTTCTTGGTTGTAATTCCCATAGTTCCGAGCTTGATTTCCTTGACTTTGGCGCCAACTCTCCTTATTGGAGCCTTGGGCGTTTGGTCGGAAACCCCCCATCTGCTCATTCACTGCATAAGAGTCTTTCTCATAGTAAAATTCATCTACCCGCGGTGGTCGCTTAGTCAAATAATTCACCGCATTCACTTTCTTTGCACCCCAGTGACATGTTTCAACACTAACCCAAGCTCAGTTCTCATTTGAGCTATCTCTTCACAAATCTCATCTGCGGCCGGGTTGTGTGTAGCTTGCACAACAAAGGTGTTTCTCCAGTATCCGACTTCCTAGTGCTCCAATCTTTATTATTTCGGGAGATTTTCTCTAACTTCTCAGCGATCTCTGCATAAGTACATTCCCCATAAGAACCACCCACAATAGTATCAAATCCCGCCTTATTGTTATCATCTTGCCCCCTATAGAAGTACTCTTTCAATGACTCATCATCAATGCGGTGGTTTGGGACACTTCTCAAGAATGAAGTGAACCTATCCCAAGAGCTACTTACCGACTCCCCAGGCAATGCCATAAAATTTTTGATCCTATCTTTGTGATTAAGATTTTTAGAAACCGGGTAATACCTTGCTAGGAACACATCCCTCAGTTGGTTCAAAAAATAGATCGAGTTATGAGGAAGCTCAGTAAACCATATAGCAGCCTCTCCCGTCAGTGAGAGAGGGAACACTCTTAGTCCAATGACGTCCATGTCCAAGTTACGCCTCCCTACAAAACTCTTACACGCCAACCTTAGTTTGGCGATGTGAGAATGTGGATCCTAAGATGGTAGCCCCGAAAACAAACCTCTAGCAGTGAGCATCTGCATCAAGCTACTCGTTACCACGAAAGTAAGACCATGTGGTAGAGGAGGTAGGACAACTGGCCCATCAAAGTCAGTGATGTTAAAATTTCCCCTATAGTACTCTTGAGGGCGTGGGGTAGGAGGTTGCCTCCTCAGATCACCTTCACCATGGTTCTCAACTATCACTCGATTATGAGCATCAACCGGCGGAGGAGGTTGAAGGTTCATCTCATCACCAATATTAGCAGGATTCTGTGGATTTTATTCTGCGAAGTGTACGGTTTAGTTCTGTATCAAGTGAAAGTATAGGTTCTCCTCGACTCCGTATACTTGGAATACACTAGAACTAGACCTGCGAGAGACAAAAACAAAAAGAAAAAGAAAAATTAGGAAATTGTTGACTAAAATTCGGTAATATGCTTAAAGTTAATCTAAAAGCCACTTTCCCCGGCAGCGGCGCCAAAATTTGATATGCTCAAATTATACTTCCCTAAAGAAGTACAAGTGGTCGTATCAAGTAAAGCATCCAATTGTTAGGTTGGGGTCGATCCCATGAGGAAAATGGTTCAGACTTAACTTTAATCTACCATTACGTCTATTTAGTCAATTCCTTTCCAAAAACAGTTAAATAAAAGGGGGGATTTTGTGTAACAAAAATGTTCAATTATGTCTAAGTAAACAATTAGCAATGTTAAAACTTTGGTTTTTATCAAGTGATGAGAGAAACTACGGCGTAAGTGTTCCTATAGGTTCATTAACACGATAATCCTAGCTATAACAACTATTTCCTAGTGTCTTGCATGCAAACTGATAAGTTATGTATCTCTAATTCCTTGGTCCAGCAACTAGAGAATTTCACCTCGTACCTTGGTCCGGCTACGTATGTTGAATTACTAACCCTTACCTTTACCTCATATTAAGCATCATATTCAATGTATGGCTAAGTTACAACTTTGCACCAATTGAGACTAGCCTATTAGATAGTGTATACTAAATCTACGTTGATAATTCTTTTCCTATTAACTACACCCTTGGTCTGGAGAATAGAAATAGGGCAAGTTCTAACGCGTGCACTCGTTAAAAAGACTTCTAACTGTCGATACATGAAAGAACCTATTCTAGAATTGTTATTTATCTAGTTTTATCTTGTTAATTACCCATGGTTCCCACAACCCTAGTTGTGGATTTAGTTACCCATGCTTAAAAATACACAATTCATAATTGTTTGATAAGAATTCATGTACTTACTTTGATAAGTTTTAACAAAATCCAGAAATATCACTTGAATTAATGAAAATATTGTAATAATCGATTCCGTAAACTTGAAGTACCCAAATTCCAAAGTTCAACTTCCAATAACAAGAGTATGAAAAATAATAAAAAGTCTAACCACCAAAATGAGGTATTTTGTCCTATTTATGATAATAAAGTCCTAAAATAAAAGGAGTTCTAAATAAGGAAAAATTTGTCCAAAACACGTCTTAAGTCGATGACCCCACTGACAGTCCGTCGATGGAACGACGGACCGTCGATAGCTCCCGTCGGTCCACACTTCAAATCTTTTTCATCCTCCACTTTTGCATCCTTTCTGTTACCATCGACGGACCAACAAAATGGTCGCTTGAAGGACCTGCGGTCCGTCGATGGCCTCCTTTCCTCCATACTTAGTGGTTTCTTCAAGTCGGGTACTCGGACTACATTCTGTTACCAGTAACAATTTGCCAGGACGGACCGTCGATCCTTCCGTAGCCCCACACTTGATCAGAATTTGCTGATTTTATTTCAGCAGCTTGAACCTCCAATCGACGATCATCACCTACGGACAGTCGATGGGTCGACATACCGTCGATGGCTCCGTAGGTCATCACATCTGCACTGATTTCAGCAGTCTTGTGCATTTCTATTTTGGACAGTTTTCCTGCAAACATAGATAAAAATATGTTAAAAATAGTATAAAAAGACCTTAGACACACACTAAACTTAAGGAACAAAACATTGAAAGTACCATGAAACCACGGTACATCAACTACAACTAGCACAACACCTTAGCATACTAGAAAGTAGAAGAACATAGACCATTAGCCAATTTCACTTACATGGATTATAGATCATATTTTCAATAATATCAATCTAAGGCAGTAGCTAATCATACACTTAATCATAATGGAATCATGCATAAAGAACCTCAAGATCAAGCTTCCAACATAGGCATAAGACTTATTAATTCACTAGAATAGAGAGGAATTAACCATCACTATTGATTTTCTAAAGCCTTGTTCATCAATAATATTTTAACAATAATGTACATGCTAGGCAACATCTAAATAGATCACTACATCAAAGGAATCATGCTTCATCTATGCACAATTCGAGATCACATCATATACATAGTATTATCAATCGATAGACTAGAAGAGACTAGATCAATTAATGCCAATTCTTCCTTACTTTAATCATACAATATTCCTATCAATAATTCAATCATGATATTAACCTAAAAAAGTGGCTACAAACAACTTAACATGATTCAAGTCTTACAACAATCTTCACAAAACCAACTTTACAGTGAATGCATAGATCATATAGTAGTCATGTTGAATTCTTCATACATTGATCCATATGGATCTTTCAACGTCAATTCAACATTGATTCATGTAAATAACAGTAGATATAACCACTTCAACGTAATAGAATCACAATTCAATAGATAACAAATCTAGATCACAAAGCCCATGCAAAGGCTAAATAAAGTTTGGAAGGGACATGGGTTCATCATGAAATTGGATTCATATTCACGTTAAACCCACTGTATTAACTTCAATTCAGCATGCTTTAATCGTTCAAAATATTTTTAGAAAGAACCCATGGCAGATTTTTCTCTTTTGAAACTTTGAGACTAAACTCTCTAGATGGAAAGATAACTACAGATGAAGATCACCACACCTTTATATACGTGAAGACCTCTAAGACTTGGTGAAGAAATCATGCCATTCCAAGCTCCAAGCTGTTTTTGAGCTTCAACAACAATGGAGGTTTCTAGGGAGAAGATTTTTGGAGGGAAAGATTTCTTATGTGTGTATGGGATTTGGAATGGGAGGTTCACTTGTTTGATAACTTATATACACCTAAAATTAGGTAAATAACTCAATTATAGTCGGTTTAGGACGTGGGGTGAATTTACCATTAACCCCTTTAATGAAAAAGTATGCAGGCACAGGTTGTAGGCCACCATCGATGGAGCCATCTATTGGCCATAAGTCAGTCGACGGGCTGTGCATTGGCTTTCGCCGATTGGTCCTTGGCAAGTATTCGGCTTAAGACCTGCCCAAGATAAGTACCAATCGATGAGACCTAACCTACGGGCCGTTGGTTGACGAACTGGCCATCGTTTGGTCCGTCGATTGACACTGCCAAGGCAGTGTCTCGGCCAGCCTTGGGTCCTTCTTGTGGGCCTTTTTGTGGATCCCTTTTGAAGTTGTACCTGTACGTTTCCCACGTAAATACAACACTTAACAGGTTTTAGACATTCCACACAAGTTTCACCCAAAACAAACACCTGCAACACGTCCAAACGTGTAAGGCCCCATCAAGACGTACATGAATGTCTCAAGGGCTAACTTTCGAACGTCTTGGACGTTCTTGGAGGTTTGACCTTAAAACTTCCCAAAACTTCATATAATACCATTTAACATCATTATAAATAATTTTAAGACTCTTTAGTATCACATAATACAGTTTTAAGCATGCATAGACATATGAGGCACATAGGTGACTAGTCGTCGGACGTTTTGGTCGACACTTGACGTTTGACTTCCAAATAACCTCAAACTTTTCATAATTTCTCTAAACCATATTATAAGTCATTTTAGGACCTTATAAACTTAATACAACCATGTTAGTCTCTAGACACCCTAACTCATTTTGGGGTCTTACAATATCCCCCACTTGGGAACATTTCAATCACAACGAGGACTTCAATGCATCATAGAGCAGTTCATCGTATTCATATCATTGACACATAGAAGTTAATGCACCATACTTAAAAGGGACACTACTTCACATCATTTACCACTAAATGCACACAAGCAAGCAAAACTTCAATTCACTCACTCCTTAATGCATCAATTACAAGGCTCTTATCATGTTCATCGGAGGAACATCCTTCTCCTAATAATAACATGGTAATTACAATCCATTTATTAATAGTTCATCATACACCCTTCTTTTAATCATGCTAAGGCAGATTCCACATCACTCAAAAGCAAGTAGGCACTCATATTTCCATGCACATAGACTTGAGTTAATTGAATCAACAAGGACTTTCATTAGTTAGACCTAGTGCTATGAGATTCATACTCAACCATACCATGCTTAGTTGTGTCCATGGAGAAATGTCCATCTCCTTAACACACTTACATGTATCATGAGCTCACACCCAAACAAATGCACAAAGGCCATCATTACTATAATATGAGAATTTCTCAACATTTCAAACAAAGACATGCTCATGTTTTCTTCCTATTGAAGTCCAAATGGTAAATCACACCAAATGCATCACAACAATGAGGAAATCATTTCACACAATGTCAATTTGTAACATAGTACTCACCTTCACAGGAAGCATCATTTGGGAAAGTTAATACAAATCATAGATACATACATGAATACTAAGCTAAACATGCTTTCACTTTTCAAAAGTGAGCCTACAATCATGCTTTCCCAATCATACAAGTCACATAGTTTTCAAGAGACTCCACTTATTTCATTTTAAAGAGACTTAACTTTTCATTATAAGGCTAAACCTTACATATCAGAAGTGACTAAAACAAAGTTTCCTACTTTATCTCATGAAGTCTAGTGTACCATTAGCATGTTAGTATGTACAATACTCATGAGAAAACATGTATTTAATCAAAATTTCCATTTATGCCCTTTGGAATATTCATTATATCTTTAAGGTAATGTTAATCAATAAATACCAAACATATAAAGTTCATGCAATTCATACTCTATGCAAGACTCTATTAATGAACAAGCTCATCAAGACTTCATTAAATTCAAGATCAAGCAAAAATAGAAGGTCAAGGTAGACAATACCTATAACTTTACTATTCCATCACCATCCCCCACTTAGGGTAAACCCAATTATGAGCAACTTAACCCGACTTTAAGAGGATCTTAACTTAACAACCTTCATTTTTTATCACTTAAAAGCGATTACCACATTAGAAGGAATTTACAGTAAGTCAAGCAAGGTATTCAAAACTTCATTTTCTAGGCAATTTATCCCCAATCATCATGTTAGGTCATCTCATTCAACCATATAAGGTTTTCATAAAATATAATAGACACCAAGGTCATGAAACATCAGGGGAAACAACAAGGAGACTTAGCCATAAACTTTCTTATTTTCCCTAGAACATTACAGTAACGTGACTTCTAGGTAACTAAAACCCACATCATCACCCAACCAATTCTTGCATACTACCTTTACACCTAGGATCAAGTATATACTAAGGACTCCAATCCATATTACGCAATCATGAATGTTCACACATCCCAACTAAGGCAACATTTGAAATATCATGCATATATTCAAAGGGACATATTCAACACCTTTAAGCACATATTCATAGGGTAGCATGCTTTCATAGGTAGTCACTAAGTGTTTCAAGCTCAAATAATAATATCATAAGGCTACAATCATGCAAAACTATATAGTAGCACACCATTCAAAAGAAACTCATTTTAACCATAATAACTTCTAACATGCTGTAACTATATTATGACATACATCTTCAACACAACATGCTTATTCACATAAATCTCATACATAGCCATAATTGGAATCACATCATCAAAACATGCCAAAATTCACCTTCACGCATACTTATTCAACCATAAAACCAAGATAAACATTTAAACTTACCTTTTCTCCCTCAAGCATATAGAGACAATATTATCCAAGCAATCACATCTATAAGACCACCGGACAAGAAAACATAAGAGAGAGATCTTATAGAGTTAATTTCTATGGCACGATATGATAATGATGAAGAAGGGAAACTCTATCGTCCTATAGCCTCCCGTACCATTTACTGTGTTGCGACTCACCACCAATGCTACGAGACTCTACTAGACGTGGAAATATAAGACTTTTAGAACCTAAAACAACTTTATAAACCTCATGCTCTGATACCACGTTTGTCATATCCGGGGAGCACCCCCATGAAGTAACATGGCGTACTTGACCTCTTGGAGGTCTTATACAAGCCCATATTAATCATTCATCTCATTGACATAGTAAATTAGGCGGAAAATTTAAAACTTTTCACAGCACATCATATGCTAGAAACTTCATCTCATATATAGATAAAACATAAGTCATAATACATATATAGACCTTAAGTCTCTTTGACAACTTAGACTCAACAAAATTAGAGTACATTAGGGTCACGGCCCATAAGACATAAAACATAACTATACAACATTTAAAGACTTCACAGTAAAGACATAAGTAGGAGATCCTTGAACTTTAAGGATTTCTTTCATTGAGCTTGGAAATCATCTATCGAGCTCTTAACCATTCAAGACATACTTTAAGCATCCATAACATACACTTTGTGTAAAAAGTAGAGAAGAATTGGATTAGCACAAGAATGTACTACGTATGGCAACCATGCAAAAACATGCATTTAAAAGGAACATTTTCTTTGAAATCATACTTCATGACATTTTAAGTAAATCATCATAAAACCTTTATCAATATCATTTATATCAATCACATACTTAATATAATCATATTCAAAGGCCAAACATCACATATAGAATTTATGACATTTTCGAGTCACATTACAGTGAGCTCTATTTCCCTTAACAGTGAGCTTTAATTCCTTTTATTCATTAACTTCCCAAGAAACCCTTTAGTGATACTTGGTGCAATGCATCACCTTAAGGTCACAAAGAAACATACATATACTTACACAAGTCAACACATATCCCCAATAGAAGTATAGCCCATTACAAGACACATTCAAGTCAATAATATAGGACATTACAATAAGCTACATCAACTTGCACATACTTTTACTTCTTTTAATATTCATCCTTATAAGACATTGTTGATGACCCAAATCTTAGCCTACTAGTGCAATGTACATGTGAAGCCCCATAACCACACACATACTTAGTAAGCTCTTCATGAGACCATAAAGCTTAACATTCAATTCATACATCAATATAACAAGTAAAGACAACTTCATTCATGTCAATACAATAGCTTCATCATATAGTCATTTCGACCAACATAGTGCACATTAGGATAGATCATATCACATAAATTCATAACATACACATCTTCATAACAAGTAGACCACTTCTACAATATCACGCACAAAGACATAATCATAATCATACATATTAGGTCACCTTCCTAGGATTTCCTAAGGAGCCACTTGTGCAATGTCTAGATGGGTTCATTACCTACACCTATCCTAAGTAACTTACCTTAAGTCCTCCTGGTTAGTATCCTATTCATTTACTTCCATTCTCCATTTCACTTTAGGGAAACTATAGCCTTAACCGGCACTAAGACCATGTGTGATAAGTATAACACTCCAAAATGAACTAAGGTGAACTAGAGCCTCATGATTGTTTCTTGAGTTGATTTTAAGTTAAACGGAGTTAGTTTAGTGTCCTTAGTCAGTGTGCAAAGTTTCGTGAAGTTTGGAGGTCAAACGACCAAGAACATCCAAGGCATTCGAAATATATGCCTTGAGCCAACCTTGTACGTCTAGACGCGTTTCGTCAAGTTTTATGTGTTCGTTTTGGATGAAATTCATGTGAGAGGTGTTAAACTTATAGATGATCATATTTGGTTTGGAAACATCCGGGAAATTATCCCCAAGGACCATCGAAGGGTCCTTGAGGAAGAACCCAAAACTTGGTAAGCAGCCTGTCCCAGGAAGCCTTGGCGACGGAGCAGTCGACGGCCTGTCATGGATGTGACGCCCCATCACAAGGTTCCGTCGTGGGGGAATTGTTCAAGGGTGTAGAGGGGACCCTTGGAAAGCCTCTGAAATTTGCAACGGATGATCAAGACGGGCCGTTGCACCCGTGACGCCCCGTCACAAGCAGGTCGTCACAAGTCTGTCCCTGTGCGCAGATTTTTCTGCCAAGTTAGGGGTGAACTTGTAAATTCACCCCATGTATAAATAAGAGTTTGGATGGTTTGTTAAGGGATTTTTGGGTATATTAAATGAGTTTTAAACCCTAGAGCTAGACAAGACCGCCTCACTTCTAAATTCAACTCTCTCTCTCTAAAGAAACTCTCTCCAAGACTCCATTGGAAGCTAGAAGTTAAGGAAGGATAGGAGGGACGGTTGGACGTGTCTCTTCATCAAAAACTCTTGTATTTCGCTTGCTTAGTGAGGTATGGTATCCATTCTTGAATATCTTTTCATTCAAGAAGTCAATTTCCAAAATGGTTTTCAAAAGGGTTTCTAAACTCAATCTTCTTCTAACTTTGATTTCTAGTATGGGTCTTCTTGTATTTAAGTTCTAATGGTTTAAATGAATTTATCATGGTTTTAATTGATGACTCCATGAAACTCTTGTTTATGCATACTTCAAATTTTGACTTAAAAAAATGGGTTATGTGAGCATGATTTGAGAAGGTTATGAACTTGGGTCTTCTTGTATTTGTCATGTTGGTGTAGCTACTGCCCTAAGGGCTTTAATATGGTGAAATATTGATAAATTGCTTATGGGTGATGATGGTTTGATTTGTCGATGAGTTGCTCTCATTGTACATTTCTTATTATGAATTGCTATTTGAGTGGTATGGTCCACCTTATGGGTGGCGGTGCTAAATGATGAACTTGATGTTATTTAGTACTTTTGAGTATGTAACCTTGAAGGTCTAATATGTGAAATGAAGATATATATATATATATATATATATATATATATTGGATATGGATCTTGTATTGTGTTTGATGTAGCTTGTATTGCATGTTTGACCTAGTTTATGTCTAAATGAAGTGTATGATTATGAGAAGCATGTAGAGTGTGTAACTTGATGAATTAAGGTTAAAGTATGTGTAGAACTTGATGATAATGAAGCGATGCTTATATGCAAGGTGTGCACATGTACACACACACTCTCTTTTAAGATTTGTATTATGCCAAGTTGAGCAAAAAGGGGAATCTTGAGGTGGACACACTTCGTGAGTTGAGATGTAGTGTCTAGTAGCAACCTCTCCATTCCTAGTGAGCTTTATAAGATAGACTATTATATTGAGAAATCCGTGGGGAGTTATGACTAGCACCGAGAGGATATGAAGGGGAGGTGGATTGCACTTCATGAGTTGAGATGTTGTAATCCAAAGTACCTCTTGAGATGAGTACTCCTCGTTAGTAGAGAGTGAGTTACTTAGTAGCAATCTCCTTATCCCTTAACTATGTGCCCGCATAGGTGTAGCTATTGGAAAAGCCATGTAAACGCTAAGAAGCATGACCTTACACTAGGCATGTAAGGATCCCTCATCCGATAGGGGTTAATATTGGGATTCCATGTCTAGCTCTAATGGTCTTTGTCGGTTAAGCTAACTCCCACAAAAGAATTGATTTGAAACTAATTATCTTGTATATTGTTGAATTTATGTATGTATGTCGTGAAGTGCTCAATCCACATTAGTTACCGAGTAGGAGCATTGAGTGGGAGTAGTAGCATGGGATGCTATTCTCACATTGCACTTGGTGTGACCTATACCTACTATGGGAGAAGAGTACCTTCATGAAATCCGTGTGAATGAGTACTATGGTGTAGTGTTATGGATGATTATTGTGGAGTACTTGAGTAAATGGAATCCATTAGGAGTACTAAGTGGGAGTGGTAGTATGGGATGCTACTCTCACACTGCACTTGGTATGACCTATATTTTCCGTGAGTGTTTTGCATATGTTAGCCAAGGGCGTGGATTTGATTTCGAAGGAAGTAAGCCTAAGATTTGGTAGTTTTAAGTGTCGCTTTGGTGTGCTTTGAAGGGAGGCGTAATGAAAATCCCTTCTTAGCTCACTTTAGGGAGTCTTAGGATAACCTTGGGTCGGGGCAACTTCATAGGAAAAAGAGTTCATATGACTTGGACCGTGCCATTCACTGTAAGGTCTTCATTGTAAGAATCCAATATATTCACTGTGATGCTTTATTCAATTGTCATTGTAAGTTTAGTAAGTTCATTCAAATGTTCCTTTTGATTACTCTAAGTTTTGGTAAAGTTTCCATAAAGTGTTGGTTGTCGATTCTTATGTTGGTTTGTTTCTAGATTCATGAATATTTCTTTAGATTGCATTAAAAGTTATTTTTACTAAAATGTCCCTTTTTGTATGTTTTTGCATATGCCATACTTAGTACATTGTTGTACTAACCCCATACTTTTATATACCTTATGAGTATAGGTTGGAAGCCTTTTTGGAGGATCGGAGTTGAAGCTTGGGAATTCTATCTATCAAGGATTGGGTATGTCCTCATATATTCAAGGACATAGTTTTATGTTTCTTAGTTTCTTAATTAAGACTTAAAAATGTATTTACTTTTATTGTAAAGGGCCGTGTCCCTAAGATTCCAAGTTGTGTCTTTAAGTTGGCTTGTGACGATAAGATTTTCTAGTATTTATTAAAAGACTTCTTCTATTATTATTATCGTGACATGCTTTATGTTATGAATGCTAGTAGAGGGCTTGTACGAGATCCCAAAGGGGTCAAGTACGCCTGGTCATGATTCGAAGGTTTTCCATAATTTTTAGGGGGTGCTTTCGGGTCGTGACACTAAGCATGGAATTTGGTGTTGTAGAGACTTATACCAATGGAAGGTGTTCCTACCTAGCCAAGGTAGAACATTAACATATATCCTAGCATTCTAAGTGAATTCACTTTGCTAGATCCTATGTGGCAATCATAGTTTATGGAACTAAGAGATAGGTAGTTCCCTCTACATGCCATTGGGCAATTGGGGCCTCATCTCATGAGAAAACATGGGTGATCCTTTCCTCAAAGGCAATTCAACACCTCATGTGGGTTCATAGGTGAATATTCCTCAAAGGGAAGTCAATACTCTATAAGGGAAAAATTGTGAATCTTTTCTCATGGGAAAGTCAACACCTCTCAATGTCAAGTTCACGTGCTGCTAAGCTAAGTTCCCTTATATTCATTCCATATATGCTTATAGCATATTCAAGCACCTATGTAGATTTAGAGTAATCCTGGGCACCCCTATCAAGTCCCCTCTTACTTACTAGATCATCATCCATGTGTGTGTGTACATACATTGTGAGCAAACCTTTCACATAACACATAGATATCACATATGTTCATACATAACTGCATAAGTCTATAGGTATAACTATATGAGCAACCCTTTCATATAAAACCCACTAAGACTCTATGCACATTCATACTTCATCATATCATATAAGCTTAACATGCATAGTAGTAGAAACTGGTGAATATGAGAACTACCTTTCATTTAGACACCATAAACCATTACTACTTTCAAGCATGCATGAAGTGTGAGTGTGTGTACATTGGTCAACATGATCACATAATGGCTATCAACAACTTATTGAGGCAGACACCCTCTTAGACAACATTACACTTTCAAGTATAGACAACACAACACAATTTAGCATAGGAGGCAAGACAACTTCATAGTATACTTTAAGATTCCTAACATTAGCTATTCACACCTTCACATAGGGTTACATGGGTAGGGATCATCAATCTTTAATAAGTCATTAATGGCAGCACCTACACATTATATTACCTTACCCTTTACATGCTCATAACCATAGAAAGATAACATAGATTCACAACTCAAGTAGAAGACTAGGCACAAGTTACACATAAGGTGATCATCATAACCACTCATTCATATATTCATTAATTTTCCTTCAAGGCCATGGTCAACACATATATAATGACATAAAGTAAACACCGCCACCATAAGTGGAACATACCACACAATGCCATAGAAGGCTTGATCAACATTATTATAGAAGAATAGAGAAGAAGAAGAGTAGAACAATTCTTACCAATCCTTGAGCCTTTGGTCATCTTTGACCTTCACTACTCTTTCATTGATAAATCAAGTATAGGGCAGTAGCTTAAGATCCATAATCATACATGAATTCAATTACAAGCTACTACAATGTCATACTACAACTAGCACAACACCTTAGCATACTAGAAAGTAGAAGAACATAGACCATTAGCCAATTTCACTTACATGGATTATAGATCATATTTCATCAATAATATCAATCTAAGGCAGTAGCTAATCATACACTTAATCATAATGAAATCATGCTTAAAGCACTTCAAGATTAAGGTTCCAACATAGGCATTAGACTTATTAATTCGCTATAATAGAGAAAATTAAACAACACTATTCATTCTCTAAGGCCTTGATCATCAGTAATATTTTAACAATAATGTACATGCTAGGCAGCAGCTAAATAAATCACTACATCAAAGGAATCATGCTTCATCTATCCACAATTCGAGATCACATCATATACATAGTATTATCACTCGACAGACTAGAAGAGACTAGATCAATTCATGCCAATTCTTCCTTACTTTAATCATACGATATTCCTATCCGTAATTCAATCATGATATTAACCTAAAACAGTTGCTACAAAAAACTTAACATGATTCAAGTCTTACAACAATCTTCACAAAACCAACTTTACAGTGAATGCATAGATCATATAGTAGTCATATTGAATTCTTCATACATTGATCCATATGGATCCTTCAATGTCAATTCTACATTAATTCAAGTAAATAATAGTAGATATAACCACTTCAATGTAATAGAATCACAATTCAATAGACAACAAATCAAGATCACAGAGCCCATCCAAAGGCTAAATCAAGTTTGGAAGTGACATGGGTTCATCATGCATTGGAGTCAAATTCACGTTAAAACCACTACGAACTTCAATTCATCATGGTTTAATTGTTCAAAACATTTTTAGAAACAACCCATGGCAGATTGAAGAAGAAGATGTTTGATCATATTTTTCTCTTTTGAAACTTTGAGATTTCACTCTCTAGATGGAAGGATAACCAGAGATGAAGATCACCATACCTTTATCTACATGAAGACCTCTAAAATTTGGTGAAGAAATCATTCCATTCTAAACCATATTATAAGAAATTTTAGTACCTTAGAAACTTAATACAACCATGTTAGGATCTAGACACCCTAACTCATTTTGGGGGTCTTACACATAGTCCTTGGGCACAAGGTATCTCCAAAGAGATTGGAGGTATATAAGGAGAAAATTGAAGTGATTGAGGTATATTAGAAGGGATTGGAGGTACATAAGGTGAAATTTGAAATGATTGAGAAGGTACCCCATTGATTTCATTAAACGGCGTTCGCAGTTTCTTTGGACATGCCAGATTCTACGGGAGATTTATCAAGGACTTGTCGAAAATTGCAGAACCCCTGTGCAAACTCTTGGAGAATTAGGAAGTGAAGTTCTACTTTGATGACGCTTGTATAGTGGCATTCTGATGCCTGAAAACGAATTTGGTATAAACCTCAAACATCATCAGCCATGATTGGTCCGAATCTTTTGAAGTAATGTGTGATTCTAGTGACATAGCATTAGGATTAGTATTGCGGAAGAAATGCAACAAATTATTTCAGCCTGTCTACTATGCTAGCAAGTCTTTAAATAGTTCTCAACATAACTATACCTTTACTGAACAAGAGTTACTTGCGATGGTGTATGCATTTGAAAATTTAGGAGCATACTTGCTAGGCACGAGAGTGATTGTGCATACTGGTCATACTGCAGTCCGTTACCTCATGGAAAAGAAGGATTCCAAGTCAAGTTTCATAAGATGTGTTCTTCTATTGCAAAAGTTAATTTTTGAGGTCAAGGACAAGAGAGGATGTGAAAATCGGATGGCTGACAACTTGTCAAGGCTATAGGGGAAGGAAAATGACAAATTTGATACTAACATAAATGATGTTTTTCACGATGAGAAAGTGTTTGCATTAAATCTCACCGAGCCTCGATGGTATGCCGATTTTTAAAACTATTTAGTGTGTGGATCGATGCCGTCTGAAATGAATTTCTACCAACAAAAAACGTCTATGTTTGACGCTAAAAGGTACTTTTGTGATTAACCATATTTGTTTCCGTATAGTTCTGACCACATCATTAGAAGGTGTGTTCTACAAGAAGAAGTGATCCATATTCAAAATGCATGACATGCTTCACCAGTGGGGGATAATTATAGCGGTGTACATTCAGCCGCAAAAGTTCTCCAAAGTGGCTATTATTGACCATCACTCGACAACGATGCAAATGAATTTGTAAAGAAATGTGTTCCGTGGAAAAAAGTAAGGTGGAGTGTGATGTAATTCTCACAAGGGGAATCACAATCAACGCGGAAACCAAAAAAAAAAAAGAGGCACAAGATAAGAAACAATTGGCAACTAAAGGATATATCATTTCCAGTAACCTCCAATCTAGATCCTAAGAAGCACCAAATCTGGCTTAATAGATAGACACAAGAAAAAGAAAACCAAAGAAACCTAAAGGTATATTAAACCTGAAGAACTCAATCGATTAATCCACAATCAAGCACCTAACTCTTATGAAGACCTCAAAGGAATTGATATCCAAGCAACCCTTGTTTCTAAAAATGTTAAACGAAAGCTTACCAAGCTTTCAACACTCACACAAGGAGTTAAATTTATCATTCATCAATATTCAAAATAGTTTGAAAGGAAACCTAAGAGTTTAGGATAAAAGGACCAAAAGTGACTCAAAAAGTAAAACAGCGAGCCTAGTCACTTGACGATGCGCCGACCTGGTCAGTGAGCTTCTCTACAATTCTTTAGTCCTTAGCCACGTTCTATAACATTAGGTAGACAGGGGCCACCATCTAAGCCATTGGCGATGCGCCAAATGGACCCTGCTCGCGGAAAGGGACTTAATAAGCAATTTTCATGGAATGAAAGTCCTTACTTGTCATCAACACCATATCGAGCACCTCCATCTTCACGAATAGATCTTGCCTCTTTTATTGGTATTAAACTTAGCTTCTAGTAAATGGCCTTGATGTAATTCGTTTTACATCATTCGCTCCTTCTTGAAAAAAAAGTTTTCCTCAAATTCGACGGATTATCATCAACCACAATTGGAAAATATGTCAGGTCGCACACATTGAAAGTGTAGTGCACTTGGTATTCCGGAGGAAGGGAAACCTTTTAGGCGTTGTCATTGAGTCGCTCCAACACTGGAAATGGTCAATCATCCCACAACATCAGCTTTTTCATGCGATGATTTGTAAATAACTCCTTGCAAAAATGTTCCCATACCAAGTCATTAGGCTGAAACACGATCCTCTTACGTCCCTTGTTAGCCTTTTTGGATTGTTTGTTCTTCTCTAAGTGAACGCATCTTTTCATGATGATTCTTCATGGATTCAACTTTCTTACTCCCATCTAAGCTTAACACAAAATCTTGAGAAAGAGGAATGAGATCTAAAGGGGTTAGAGGGTTAAAACCACAAACGACTTCAAATGGATATATAACAATAATTTTATGAATAACACGATTATAAAATAATTCAATTAAAGAAAAATGTTCCTCCCACGAGGCCAGCATCCCATGCACTAAGGCATGATGAATAGAACCCAAAGTCCTATTTACAACTTCATTTTAGCCATCAGTTTGTGGGTGACAAGAAGTAGAGAAGAATAACTTAGTACCGAGCGATCCTCAAGACTACCCCTTTCGGCTTACTCATCTTGGGAGAACAATTCACCACTCAATGACAAGACATTATAAGAACACCCAACAAAACACCAAAGACTTCCCTTTCGGAATGCCTACTTGCTGTAAAGAGTAGATGGTGTCCCATACCACCACCTACCCTAAGTAGTACACTCTTTTAGAAGGTTTTGCACCAAGACTTCCCTTTCGGAAGGTCCTACTAAGTGCAACGGATAGATAGCGTCCCATACCACCACCTACCCTAAGTAGAAAGTTCTTTTAGAAGATTTAGTTCATTCAATTCACATAAGACTAACCAAGACTCCCCTTTCGGAATGCCTACCTAGTGCAATGGATAAATAGCGTCCCATTCCACTACCTACCCTAAGTAGCACACTCTTTTAGAAGACTTAGTACTTTCATAACTTTTGTGAGGGTTATCTTAACCGACAAAGAGCATGAGAGCTAGACATGGAATCCCGATATTAACCCCTATCGGATGAGGTATCCTCACTTGCCTAGAGTAAGGTCATACATTTTAGCTTTTACATGGCTTTTCTAATAGCTACACCTATGCGGGCACACAATTAAGGGATAAGGATATTGCTACTAAGTCACTCATTCTCTACTAACGAGGACTACTCATCTCAAGAGGTACAGTGGAATACAACATCTCAACTCATGAAGTGTAATCCACCTCTTCTTCATATCCTCTCGGTGCAAGGCATAACTCACCACGGATTTTCAACATTATAAACTATAGGTTAACTAGTGAATACCACATCTCAACTCACGAAGGGCATTCATCCTCCATCCTATCTTATAAAGATCATTAGGAATAGTGGGGTTGCTACTAAACACTTCATCGCAACACACGAAGAGTGTTCACCCCAAGACTCCCCTTTTTACTCAACTTAGCTTCATACTTTCATTTAAGTGTGTATGTGTACATGTGATCACACCTTGCACATAAACATAATTTCATTCTCATTACTTCTATACATGATTTAGACCTTCATTCATCAATTCACACACTTTATACTTCACATAATCATACACTTCATTTAGGCATAAACTAGGTCAAACATACATTTCAAGCTTCACCAAAACACAATGCAAGACCCATTTCAATATCTCTTCATTTTACAAATTAGACCTTCAAAACCAAATTCACAATACCTACTAAGTATTATCAGGTTCATAAAGTAAACACCGCCACCAAGAAGGTGGACCATACCACTCAAGAGAAATTTACAATAAGAACTATACAATATAAGTAACTCACCATTTAACCAAGTCATCACCACAAATAATAATTTTCTTAATATTTCATCATAATAAGGCCCTAAGGTCAGTATCTAAACCAAAATAACAACACAAGAAAACCAAAACTCATTCTCTACACAAACATGCTCACTTAACCCATTTCTTAAGCTAAAAGTTTTAAATATGCATAAACATTATTTCATTATGATTTTGACATTAAAATCATAAATTAGTTCTAGAATTAACACATTTGAATCATTAAACACTTTTACAAGAAGACCCATGCTTAGAACCAGAGATACAAGAAAATAGAGTTTGGAAACCATTTTTGAAGTCTTTTAGAAAGGACTCCTTGAATGGAAGGGGGTTCAAGGATGGATAACATACATCAACTGCAATAAAACCCACTAAATTTTGTGAAGAAATATGTCCAAACCAGTCCTCCTAGTCCTTCTTGGGTTTTAGCTCCAATAGTGACTTTGAGGGAGTTTGTCTTTAGAGAGGGTGTTTGAATTTTGAAATGAGGGGTCTTGTCTAGGTCTAGTAATTAAAACTAATATAATATAAATTAAAAACCCTTAAAATATCTTCCTATCATCCAAAAAGACTTGGGTGAATTTACACAAAACACCCCAAGCTGGCAGCAGGTGAGACAGCCTTTGCCGGCAGTATTCACCACTCACAAACGACGGGCCATTTGTCAACCAACGCCCCATCGATGGGGTTTCGTTTGTTAGGTATGCAACTCTCAAACCTGCAGTCTTTCATGTCCAAACAATGGACCAGATCGACGAGCCGACGCCTGGTCGACTGGCCATCGATTGGCTCATTGATAGAACACTGCTTTTGGCAGTTTTTGCCTAAGTGTTGGGGTCCTCTTCTAGGGCCCCTCGTAGGTCCTAGATCGAGTCGTAACCGGAGGTTAAACCCCTAAATTAATTCATATAGGTATTAGGAACATCTCACACCAAATTCAAGCAAAAAGAACACGTAAACTCACTCAAACACCTCAAGACACACAAGTACTTTCTAAGGCACACCTTTCGAATGTCATGGACGTTTGACCTCCAAACATAACCAAACATCACACACTGCCTAAGAACATCAATGTAACTCCTTTTAATTGAAAATTAACTCAAGAAACAATTTCGAAGCTCGAGTTCACCTTAGTTCATTTTAGGGCGTTACATTCTCCCCCACTTGGAATAACATTCCTCCTCGAATGACACTTAAACTTTAAGAAGAACAGGGAATCAATTAGCATCACATAATACATGAAAATAATGCAACATAAGCAACTTTGGCCAAACTTTACAAAGTCAAAATTCATTCTTAACCTTCTTTTATGGAGTAACTACCTTCTCAAACATTAAACATGCTCATATACAACACTTTTGCACACTTTTAAACTACAATCAAGGCAAGACACTTTTTTTTTTCAAAATGCCAAATTGTTACAGTAAACTGTTCACTGTATAACTGTCAAACATGAAATTTTTCAAAAATTCATTCTTTTAGCAATTTATCAAGATGACATGATCATATGAAGTATAAAACTATACAAACTCATTCCATAACATAAAAAAAAACAATCATAAAGGGCCAAGACTAACCGGGACCATCAAATCCGGATTAGTTATCCTTCCTAGCTCCAATCCCATAGGAAGGGTTCTTCTTTGGAGCATTAGGATATAGGGAAGCTTGATTGGCATCTTTCCCTCTTGATTTGATTCTAGGGCAGTCTGTCATCTTTTGTCCTTTGATATCACAACTAAAACAACCAACCGTTCCGGCAAGAGACTTACCCGAATGTTGCTTTCCACAAGTAGGACACCTAGCTCTTTCAAAAGTATGGCCACCACCTTGAGAATTTTGGTTTGGAGACCTATCCTTGTTTCCCATGGAAAAATCTTTGTGATAGAACCTCTTCTTAGGATTTTGGTGACTAGAATCATCCGACATAGGCCTCTTACCTTCTTGCCTTATCTCCCTAATTTTTGACTCCTCAATTTGTTGTGCATAAATCATGAGCCTAGAAATATCCATGTCATTAAGAAGCATTGCCGTACGTCACTCTTTCTCCACCAAGCTACACACTCACATCACAAATTTGTTCATCCTAGTCCTAGGGTTGTCTACCATGGTTGGGGCATACTTTGAGAGTTGGGTGAACTTAAGAGAGTACTCTTGCACACTCATTCCCCCTTGACGAAGGTTCAAGAATTCAACCATTTTCTTCTCCTCCCACTCTAGGGGAAAGAACCTATCTAGGAAAGCCTCTTTGAATTCCTCCCAATCAACCGGACCTCTTTCTAAGGGTCTCTTACCCCTCCATTGCTCATACCACACTTGAACAACATCCTTATGTTGATAAGCGATTTACTCCTCTTTGTCCCTAGGGGTCACACCCATAGCATATACCACTTTGAAAATCTCATCTATGAAACCTTGTGGATCTTCATCCACCTTAGTGCCATGAAACGTAGGAGGGTCATCCTCATGAAATCCCGAATTCTAAAAGCGGGAGTACTAGAGTTAGGTTGGGGTATCTCTCTCCTTGATTAGCTTGGGTAACAAAGTGCTTATTGACGACATCAACTTGAGCCATCATGATTTGGGTTAACTTCATTAGGGTAGCCCTCAACTCCGCATTAGTCATATCTCCCTCAACAAAAGAATCTTAAGGCCTAGGAGGCACTTGAGGAACTTGAGGCTATTGGGGTTCTGGAGGCACTTGAGGTTCTTGAAGAGGAACCATTTCATTCTCTTCCCCTAAGCCAACAGTAGGAACTTGGTCAGCACGAGGAGGGATCCTCTCATTAGCTACACCTCTCTCCTCCCTTCTAGCAGTCGATCTCCTCGTATTAATGTCCTATAAACACAAAGAGAAGAGGTTGAGAAAATACATCTTATAGAACTCAACTCTAAGGCACGATATTAGAATAGAGAAGAAAGTGAAACTTGTAGCATCCTATAGCCTCTTGTCCATGGATGTGCCGCGATTCACACCAATTACCAAGATACTACTAGATGTGGCTTGTGAGACATTTAGGCCCTAAACTATTTCCCATAACCTTATGCTCTGATACCAAGTCTGTCACGGCCCAAAAGCACGCCCAATAAGCTCCGTAGAACCCTTGGATCGTGGTAAGGTGCAATTGACCCTTTGGGGTCTTGTACAAACCCTTTAACTATCGTTCATCACATAAGACACAAAAAGTAGTGCGGAATTTAAAACTTTTCACGAATAAATTAATAAAAGGAAATCTTTCATAAATACTTAGAGAATCTCATCGTCACAAGCCAACTTAAAGACACGACATAATATCTTAGGGACACGGCCCATTACATTGAAAGAAAATACATAATAAGTCTTAATAATGAAACTAGGAAACATAAACTATGTCCTAGAATATATGAGGACATACCAAATCTTGATAGAGTAGATTTCCCAAGCTTCACCTTCAAAAACCTTCAAAAGCTTCCAACCTATAGTATGGGGTTAGTACAAAACAATGTACGAAGTATGGCATATGCAAAATCATGCAAAAAGGGACATTTTAGTAAAATAAGCTTTCTTGACAAATAATTATAACATTCATAAATTCTGAAACGAAATAACATAAGAAACATCATTTAACTCCTAGAGAAGGATTCCCATAATTTTCGTAAAAGAAAGCATTTTACAGTAACGTACCAATTTTTACAGTGAACTAGTTGAACATTACAGTGAACTAAAGACTCCAAAGATAGTGAATTTCTGAGGTATTGACAATGAGGAAGTGAACTCATTTCCGTAGGAGTTTCCCTAACTAGGATTTTCCTAAGACTCATCAAGGTAAGACATGAAGAAAACTTCTAAACACTTCATTCAATACACACCATAGTGATCCTCAAGACTACCACTTTCGGCTTACTCACCTCGGGAGAACAAGTCACCACTCAATCACAAGACATTAGAAGAACACCCAACAAAGCACCAAAGACTTCCCTTTCGGAATGCCTACTTAGTGCAATGAGTAGATGATGTGCCATACCACCACCGACCCTGAGTAGTACACTCTTTTAGAAGGTTTGGCACCAAGACTTCCCTTTCGGAAGGTCCTACTAAGTGAAATATAGCGTCCCATACCACCACCTACCCTAAGTAGCACATTGTTTTAGAAGACTTAGTTCATTCAATTCACATAAGACTCACCAAGACTTCCCTTTCGTAATGCCTACCTAGTGCAATGGATAAATAACATCTCATTCCACTACCTACCCTAAGTAGCACACTCTTTTAAAAGACTTAGTACTTTAATAACTTTTGTGGGGGTTAGCTTAACCGACAAAGACCATGAGAGCTAGACATGGAATCCCTATATAAACCTCTATTGGATGAGGGATCCTCACTTGCCTAGAGTAAAGTCATACTTTTTAGCTTTTGCATGGCTTTCCCAATAGCTACACCTATGCGAGCACATAGTTAAGGGATAAGGAGATTGCTACTAAGTAACTCATTCTCTATAAATGAGGAGTACTCATCTCAAGAGGTACACTGGAATATAACATCTCAACTCACGAAGTGTAATCCACCTCTTCTTTATATCCTCTCGGTACTAGGCATAACTTCCCAAAGATTCTCAACATTATAAACTATAGGTTAAGGATAACTAGTGAATACCACATCTCAACTCTTGAAGGGCATTCATCCTCCAAACTATCTTAGAAATCTCATTAGGAATAGTGGGGTTGCTACTAAACACTTCATCTCAACTCACGAAGAGTGTTCTCCCCAAGACTCCCCTTTTTACTCAACTTAGCTTCATTCATTCATTTAAGTGTGTGTGTGTGTGTACATGTGAGAACACCTTGCACATAAGCATCATTTCATTCAAATTACTTCTATACATGCTTTAGACCTTCATTCATCAATTCACACAGTTTACATACTTCACATAATCATATACTTCATTTAGGCATAATCTAGGTCAAACATACAATTCAAGATTCACCAAAACACAATGGAAGACCCATTTTCAATATCTATTCATGTCACATATTAGACCTTCAAAACCACTTTCACAATACATACTAAGTAATATCAAGAAGGTGGACCATACCACTCAAGAGCAATTTATAATAAGAACTATACAATATAAGCAACTCACAATTTAACCAAGACATCACCACCTATAATCATTTTATGAATATTTCATCATAATAAGTCCCGTATGGCAATAGCTAAACCAAAATAACAACACAAGAAAACCAAAGCTCATTCTATGTACAAACATGCTTACTTAACCCATTTCTTAAGCTAAAAGTTTGAAATATGCATAAACATAAGTTCATTAGGTTTTTGACATTAAAATCGTTAATAAATGCTAGAATAAACACATTTGAATGATTAAAACACTTTTACAAGAAGACCCATGCTTAGAATCAAAGATAGAAGAAAGTAGAGTTTGAAAACCCTTTTTGAAATCTTTTAGAAAGGACTCCTTGAATGGAAATGGGTTCAAGGATGTTTACCATACCTCAAATGCTATAAAAAACACTAAGTTTGGAGAAGAAACACCTCCAAACCAGACCTTCTAGTCCTTCTTGAGTTTTAGCTCCACTGGTGACTTTGAGGGAGTTTGTCTTTAGAGAGGGAGTTTAAATTTTGAAGTGAGGGGTTTTGTCTAGGTCTAGGACTTAAAAATAATTTAATATTACTTAAAAACCTTAAAAATATCATCCTAGGGTCCTAAAAGACTTGGGTTTAATTTACACAAAACACCCCAAGCTGGCATCAAGCGAGATAACTTTTGTAGGCAGCATCCATGACTCACGAATGACAGGCTGTTTGTCAACCAACGCCCCGTCGATGGTGTGTCGTTGGTTGGGTATGCAACTCTCAAACCTGAAGGATTTCAAGTCCAAACGACAGACCAGGTGGACAAGCCATCGCCTGGTCAATTGTCCGTCGAGTGGCTCGTCGATTGGACACTACTTTTGGCAGTTTTTGTCTAAGTGTGCGGGTCCTCTTCTAGGCCCCTCGTAGGTCCTAGACGGAGTCTTACCCAGACGTTAAACCCATAAACTAAGTCATCTAGGTCTTATGAACATGTCACACCAAATTCAAGTAAACGAACACGTAAAACTCACTGAAACAACTCAAGACACACACGTATTTTCTAAGGCACACCTTCCAAACGTCATGGACGTTCTTGGATGTTTGACCTCATAACTTAACCAAAATTCCCACACTGCCTAAGAACATCAATGTAACTCAATATAATTTAAAATTAACTCAAGAAACAATCACGAAGCTTGAGTTCACCTTAGTTCATTTTAGGGCATTACAGAAATGGAGTGTATAAACCATGGGAAAGGAGGCGCGACGTAGCACGTAGACATTCAACTCATTGACTATAAATTTGAGCAATATATTTATTCATTTTAGGAGAATAAAATTGTTCCTCAAGAATTCCCATGGTTTTATTAATACCAAAATAACCCATTAAACCCCCATCGTGTATTGCCTGACAAATAATTCTCCCCACGTTCTCATGGGAACACAAAGTCTCTTGGTCTTACAATAAGACGATTCCAATTCCTAATTTTCTAGCATCACATTCCAGTTCAAGAATTTTTTTAAAATCAGGTAATTGCAATAGAAAAGCAGAACAAAGCATGGATTTTAAGCCTGAAAAACTTTGTCTTGTTCTTATCCCCACTTAAAAGGTTTATCCTTTCGGATTATATCTGTCAATCGGGCTGAAATGCTACTGAAACATTTAACAAATCACCTACAAAAACTATCCAATGCTACCGAAACATTTAACAAATCACCTATAAAAACTAGCCAACCCATGAAAGCTTCAAATATCACTTATGGATTTCAGAATTGGCCAATACTTAATAGCATCAAATTTAGACTCGTCAACTTTAAACCCTCATGAAATCACAACTGTAACGACCCTCAAGTACACCCTAGAAGATAGAGTACTCTTGAGTCGCCACACGACATACTTGACCACACAGAGGTCTTGCACAAGCCTCTTAGTTATCATTCATTACATAAGTATGAAAAGTAGTGTGGAATTAAAAAATTTCACAACAATATAATTAAGAAAACTCTTTTATAAAATCTGCGGAATAAGTTTCATCGTTACAAGCCAACTTAAGTAAATATCTGAGGGTCACGACCCTGTACATTAAAAGAAATATATAATAAGTCTTTAAAAGTCTTAAAAGAAGAAACTAAAGAAACATAGACTATGTCCTCGAATATATGAGGAGGACATACCAATCTTGACAGAGTCAATTCCCTAGCTTTGCCTCCTAAATTTTCACTTGCCTTCCACCTATCCTCATAGAATATATAATAGTATGGGGTTAGTACAAACATTGTTCTAAGAATGGCTTTAAGCAAAATTATCCAAAAGAGGACATTTTCGTTGAAACATACAAGTCATGTTATTTTGATAAAAACTTTCATGAATCAAGTTACAAAGCATGATGTAAGTCACCATGCATCATATAAATAACACTTTCATAGACCTTAACATACAGTCACATTTACAAAAAAAACCATTTATCACATAAACCTCCTTATCCAATGTTATCCTAAGGCTAACTTAAGTAAGACATGAGGAGGCTGCCATTACAACCTCTTTAATACGTATCTAAGGGATCCTTAAGGCTACAAAGGATAACCATAGTTCATTTGAACTCAACAAGTCAACATTCAATACTAAAGACACTAGAGGAAACATACATGTACTTAGGACTTCACATAGAGAACCATCCTCCAATATAACCCCCAAGTAATGTGAAAATAACATCCCATACTACTACTTCCACCCCTACGAACCTTAGGAATTCCCTTAGAATAGGCACCTCACATTCATCATATACATAGCTTTCATCATACGAGACATACCATCAACATGATTTCTTTAGTAATAGACATAATGTCAAATTACTTAACATCATATAATGACCCTTCATACATCTTCATATATGAACACACAAAAACTCCCTCCAAATGCCTACTTGTGCAATGGATAAATAGTGTCTCATACCATCACCTACCCTAAGTAGTACACCCTTAATAATAATTAGTTCATTTACATTCATTTGAGGGGGATATCTTTAACCAACATAGACCATGAGTGCTAGACATGGAATCCCAATATTAACCCCTGCCGGATGAGGGATCCCCACTTGCCTAAGGTAGGGTCATACTCTTTAGACTTTACATGGATTTTCCAATAGCTACATCTATTAGGGAGCATAGTTAAAGGATAAGGAGATAGCTACTAAGTAATTTATTATGTACTAGCGAGGAGCACTCACCTGAAGAGGTACATTGGATACAACATCTCAACTCACGAAGTGTACCCACCCCTTTTCAAATCCTCTTGGTGGTAAGCATAACTCCCTCATGGAGTCTTAAAAATTCATTAACAATAGGTTAAAGGATAGCTATTTAGTACCACATCTAAACTAACAAAGGGTACTTATCTCAAGAGGTCACTCTTGAACACCACATCATAACTCACGAAGGGTACCCAACCTCCAATCTATCTTATAAAGCTCTTTGAAATAGTGAGGTTGCTACTAAACATTTAATCTCAAATCACGAAGAGTGTTCACCCCGAAATCCGCATTTTCATTGATAGAGTTCTTTTGGAAAAGTAACGTTAGTCTTCGACACTTCATATCTACTCACGAAGAGTGTCTACCCTATAATCCCTCATTTTAATTCTTAAACTTCATCGATATATTAAAAGTGTGTGTGTGAATACATGTGATTACACCTTTCACATAATCACCATATTCATAACTTGACTTCTAAACATGCTCAGACATTCATTAATCACAAGCCTCAAACTAGCATGCTTCACATACACACAAACATCATTTAAACATAATCTCTACAAGATATACAATTCCAACTTCCTAAAACATATCAACATCAACATCATCATCATGACTTTAGTTCACATATTATGCCTACAAGGCCATAGTCACAATACACATATATATCAATATACTCATATACTCTAAGTAAAAACCGCCACAATAGGTTGACCATACAACTCAAGATCATTTCATGAGAAACTAAACAAGATAGAAGAACTTACCATTCATCGAATCCTTTACAACCTTCTCTCAATTTCTCAAACAATTCATCATAAATAGCATTTAAGGCAGTATTTTATCACAATATAACATATAGAAAACCATAGTTCTAACATTATAAAATCATGCACATTAAACCCACTTCATAAGTCAAAAGTTGATAAAAATCATAAGCATGGGTTAATTGAGGGTTTGATATTAAAATCATCAACTAACACTAAAAACAAAATATTTCAATCATTAAATTATTTTGATGCACAGACCCATGCTTAGAGTAAAAGATAGAAGAAGTTGGAGTTTTGAACTCTTTTTGAAAAGTATTTCGGGCGGCTCCTTGAATGAAAGAAGGTTCAAGGATGAACTACCATACATCAATAGGAGAAAACTCACGAGATTTTGTGAAGAAACTTGAAGAATTTGACCTTCTACCTTAGAGCTTGAAGATTCTTGAAAATGGAGGTTTTTTTGGAGAAAAGGGTTTTGGAATTTTTGTTTTGAACTTGGGGGTTTGAATTGATAGGTGAATTGGGGTTTAAAGTGACCTAAAACTGTCCATAAATAATCCACAATGTTCCCAAAATACCCCTACACTAATTGGACCCTTTAAAAAAGTCTAATTTGACTTTAATACGACAAGACCCAGTTTATGACTTGGCTGTGCGTTGCGGGGTTACCTCCACATCTTGGTTCTGGAATTTATTTTAGGACAGAATGGTTTGTGTTGGCCCTGTGTCTCAGGTTAAAATTTGACCATCAACTATAGCAGGTGCGATGTGCTCTTGACCCCATATCTTGGCTACCCGGCAACTTCCTTGGCCAACGTTTGAGTCCTCCTTGGGGACCCTTAGAGTGGTTACTAGAGAGTCTTACTCAAAATATTTGACCCTTGGTATGTCCCTCAAGGTAATAGAGTCATCCCCACTGGTTTTAGACTCCAAAGAACACCACATAAAACGCACAACAAACAAGGACACACTAGCGCACACACACGGCTAGTTTCCGAACGTCTTGGTCGTTCCTTGACGTTAGACTTTCAAACTCTTAAAACTTGTTTCTATATCTATTTTTAAACATTTTAATACATTATTAACTCATGAAACAGAAGCGAAGCTCTTGTTAGACCTATTTCATTATGACGGTCATTACATTCTTCCCCCACTTAGAAAACAATTCGTCATCGAATTACACTTAACACTTTCAAGGACATAAATGACTCAACTTGCAGATGAAAACACATATAAACATTTACATAAACATTCATAGTCAATGAACTAAATTTACAAGGAACATCAACTTTATATCATTGAGCATTTTCAAGCAACACAAGTGAATTTGGAACTATTTCTACAATTCAAAGTGCACACATACTTCATCATTTTCATTTCATTTATGGAGGAACTAACTTCTCCAAATTTATACATGTTCGTCGTATCATTATAAACCTCAAAGTTTAATAACATTCAAATCACACATCGGCACATAACAATAACTACTCTAAAGCAATTAAGCAAATATCATGTAACAATCAGAAAAGTCCATGACCTAATTTAGAGCTTCACATGTTGAAATAAAGCTGGTAACACTGTTTTACGGCCTAAAATAATTTATATAAACCAGGAAGTTTTAGAGTCAAAACATCAAGGAACGTCCATGACGTCTAGAGACTAGTGAAATAGAGGTTAGTGTGCCTTGGCATGTTTCATGGGGTTTTAGAAGTCGGAATTTAATGAAATTTGGTAGAAAGGTGTTAAAAATGTATTAGAGTGTGTTTAGCGTTGAAACAAACTTTTAAGATTCCCCAAGGACTACCTTAGGAGTCCTTGAGGAGGACCCTTCCAAAATGCTCAAAAGCTCGAAAATGACAGTGGCCACCTACGAGACCAATCGACGAGCCGTCATCTGGGGGAAAAGGAGTAGATGGACTCCATAGGTGATTCCTTAGCTATTTTTAAAAATGGTCCAAGAATATGGTCTTTATTTCCAACGACGGTGTGTAGTACGGGAGCATGGGCTAGCATCGACTAACCTATGGACCTTAGGTAGGGGTCTCATAGGTCAGGTGTGGTATTTTGTTGTCAAATTTTTAATGAAGTCATTTAATTAGTTAATTAGCTAGGGTCTTAATTAGGGGTTAAGGGATGTTTATTTTAGTTAGTTAAGAGACTATAAAAGGCCTAACACGCATTAAGCTAACCTAACACTCTTCATTTCCCAAAACTCAAAACTCTCTTCCTTCTCTCTACTTTCTCTCTCCCCAAAGAGGACTCCATTGAAGACCCAAAGAGGATCAATGTGCAACTCTTTCATTCATTAAACCTTTCGTAACTAGGAAGTTTGATGTACTTCCTGATGTTTTGTTTGAACCCTTTTCGATTTGTACACCAATGGGTGACTTTGTGGTTACAAAAAGAGTCTATAGGAAATGTCCTGTAATGTTGCCCATTAGAGTTACACTTGTTGATTTGGTAGAACTTGACATGTTTGACTTTGATATCATCTTGTGTATAGATTGGGCTCATGCATGCTTGCTTCCATTGATTGTAGAACAAGGGCAGTGAAGTTTCAACTCCTAATGAACCCATTTTAGAATGGAAGGAGGGGAAAGTCTATGCCAAGGGGTATGATTATTTCTTGTTTGAAGGCTTGTAAGATGATAGCCAAGGGTTTTTTATACCATGTGGTGAGGGTTAAGGACTTAGAATGTGAAACTCCTTCTATTGAATCAGCCCCCGTAGTAAGGGAATATCCAAAAGTTTTTCCTAATGACCTTTCAGGCGTTCCTCCCGCATGGGAAATTGACTATGGCATTGATTTGTTACCGAATACAACCCCATTTCAGTTCGTCCATATCGTATGGCTTTGGGCGAATTGAAAGAGTTAAAGCTCCAACTCAAAGATTTACTAGACAATGGTTTCATTCAACCTAGAATTTCTCCATGGGGTGCTCCGGTCTTTTTTGTTGAGAAAAAGGATGAGTCTCTTAGAATGTGTATTGATTATCACCAACTTAATAAGGTCACCATAAATAACAATTATCTTCTACCTCGTATTGATGATCTATTTAATCAGCTCCAAGGTGCTATCTAATTTTCCAAGATTGACTTACGGTGGAGTTATCACCAACTTAGGGTGAGAGGTGAAGATGTTCCCAAAATAACTTTACGAACTAGATATGGTCACTATGAATTTCTAGTTATGTATTTTAGGTTAACAAATGCTCTGGCGGCGTTTATGGACCTAATGAATAGAGTATTCCAAGATTACCTTGACTCATTTGTAATTGTGTTCATTGATGATATTTTGATATACTCCAAGAATGAAAATGAGCTTGATAGTCACTTGAGGTTTGCCTTGGAAGTCCTAAAAGAACACCAACTTTACGCCAAATTTAGTAAGTGTTTATTTTAGTTGAGTTCAGTTGCTTTTCTTTGCCATATTATCTCTGGTGATGGTGTAGAGGTTAATCCAAAGAAGACGGATGCGGTCAGAAATTGGCCTAGACTTTTGACTATCACAGACATAAAAAGTTTCTCCGGTCTAGCCGGGTATTATAGAAGGTTTGTTGATGGATTTTCATCCATTGCTTCTCCTTTGACAGCTTTGACCCAAAACAATGTGAAGTTTGAGTGGTTTGAAGCTTGTGAAAAAGGTTTTCAAGAATTGAAAGATAAGCTTACCTCCGCTCTTGTGTTGACCTTACCGGAGGGCATTGAAGGCTTTGTAGTTTATTCTGATGCTTCCCGAGTAGGCTTGGGATGTGACCTCATGCAACATGGTGAGGTGATAGATTATGCTTCTAGGCAACTCAAAGTTCATAAGAACAATTATCCAACTCCTAACCTTGAGTTAGCTGTTGTAGTTTTTGCCTTGAAAATATGGAGGCATTATTTCTATGGTGTGCATGTTGATGTGTTTACTGACCATAAAAGTCTTCAATATGTGTTTACACAAAAGGAGTTAAATCTCTGATAGAGAAGATTCTTAGAATTGTTGAAGGATTACTACATGAGTGTCCTTTACCACCCTAGCAAGGCCAATGTGGTTGCGGAAGCTTTGAGTCGTATGATTATGAGTAGTATGTATCATATTGAAGAAGAGAATAAGTAACTTGTGAAAGATGTTCATAGGTTGGCTCGATTAGGTGTGCGGTTAGAAGATTCTCCGAACGGTGATTTCATGGTCCATCAGAACTCCGACTCATAATTAGTGGTGGAGGTGAAAACTAAGCAGCATCTTGCGCCACTATTGATGGAGTTGAAGGAATCGGTACTTGGTAAGCTCAATGAGTCATTCTCCCAAGGGGGGATGGTATTCTTAGGTACCAAAGGAGATTATATGTACCCAATCTTGAGGATTTGAGAAATCAAATTTTGGAAGAAGCTCATGGATCTCGCTATTCTATACATCCGGTTGCCACCAAAATGTATCATCACCATAGAGAGATCTATTGATGGGATGGCTTAAAAAGGGACATAGCAGAGTTTGTTGCTAAGTGTCCAAATTGCCAATAGGTTAAAGCTTATCATATTAAACCCGGTAGTTTAACCCAAATTATGGATTTTCCTACTTGGAAGTAGGAAGCCATAAATATGGACTTCGTAGTTGGGTTGCCTCAAACCAGGAGGCAAAATGATTCAATATGGGTTATTGTGGATATGTTGACAAAATCTGCCCATTTTATTCATGTGAAGTCTACTTACACGGCTTTATGAAAGGATCTACATTAATGAGATTGTGAGTCTTCATGGGATTCCTTTGTCCATCATTTCGGATAGAGGCGCCCAATTCACTTCTCGTTTTTGGAAGGCTTTTCGAAAGGGTTTAGGTTTTGAAGTGAAACTTACCACCACATTTCATCCTCAGACGGATGGTCAAGCGGAACGTACCATTCAGACCCTTGAAAACATGTTAAGATCTTGTGTTGTTGACTTCAAAGGAAGTTTGGATGATCATCTACCGTTTATTGAGTTCTCTTACAATAATAGCTATCATTCTAGAATCTCCATGGCACCTTTTCAACCTCTTTATGGTAGAAGGTGTAGATCTCCAATTGGATTGTTTGAGGTTGCTGAGTCCTCACTCCTTGGTCCAAATATTATCTATGAGGTTATAGAGAAAGTACGAATCATAAGATATCGATGAAGGCAGCCTATAGTCGGTAAAAGTCTTATGCCAACAATAGAAGAAGAGATCTTGAGTCAGAAATAATTGATCATGTCTACTTGAAGATTCCACATATGAAAGGGGTGATGAGGTTTGGTAATAAGGGGAAGTTAAGTCCCCTGTATGTTGGTCCCTATGAGGTTTTACAACGAATTGGGAATCTTGCCTATGAGTTGAAACTACCTACTGAACTAGCTTCAGTTCATCCCGTGTTTCATGTTTCTATACTATAGAAATGCATAGGCGACCCGATATCCATTCTTCCTATTGAAGAATTAGGTGGATGAGAACCTCTCTTATGAAGAGGTTCCGGTTGAGATCTTAGATAGCCAAGTCAAGAGGTTGAGAAACAAGGAGGTAGCCTGTGTAAAAGTTCTATGGAGGAACCATCTTGTCGAGGGTACAACATGGGAGGCTGAAGCCGACATGAAGTCCTTCTACCCTCATATTTTTACTCCTTGAGGTAAGACATTCCTCTTAGTAAAGAAATTAATGAATAATCATGAAATTAACAGTTACTAAACAGGTGCATGTTTTGGTAAAGATAGTACCAACTAGAGTTTTAAGAAAATGCTTTCATACTCTATTTTTGCACTTACATGAAATATGCATGCATGTGTCTTCTTGAGATTTTGCTGTCTTTTAGTTGTCTTCAGTAGAATGATAGAATGCTAACTCTTGATATATTTTGAGCTCGTGTTGATGTTGAGAAGGAAATTCCTCACTTTTTGTTGTGAAATTTTAAGCTCTCTTATGTGTGCATCATGAATTGAGTGTAATGTGTAATGTTATGGTATGTGTTGAAAGGAGTTATGAAGTACACCTATGAGCTGTGACTTATTATGATTTTATGTTGTTGTTGGTTGGGCTGCTAATATTGAGTCTATTCCTACCCTCTAAAAGATTTTAGTGTCATTCGGGGATGAATGTTCCTAAGGTGGGATAATGTAACATTCCGGAAATTTCATGACTTAGACTAGATATCAACCTATTTAATAATGTTTAAAATGATATTTACAGACCTATTTTTGTGTAATAAGTTAATTTAGAAAAGGTTAGAGCCAAAATGACATAGAAAGACCGTGACGTCCGGAAACTACCTAATTTGAACTAGTTGACGTCCCTATGTTTGGTGAAGGTTTCGAAGTCTCAAATGAAGACCAAAACCTTAAACGACCTTGTATAGGTAGTATGTAGTACAAAGGGTGCAAACGTATGGTAAAGAAACCCCAAGGACAACCCAAAGGGTCCTTGGGGAGGACCCCAACATGGGTAGGCAGGCGGCCAAAGCAGCCTGCGCGAACAAGATTGGGCATGAGGTGTGCGACGCACATCCTACATGCAGGCTACTACCTCAAGAATTGAGGGGTAGACTCGTGACGCAAAGCTGACACGCACCCCACTGCCTCAACCCACAAATTCAGAAAAATAATGGGAATTGTCCCCGCGACATGCAGCCACTTCTCAGGTTCGTTAAAGTCATATTTTTCGTAATTTAACTTCATAAAAAGACCCATTTAAGTAAAGTCTCTTTTGGGTATTTTATAGGAAGACTATATATGGAAACTAGGTCAGTTTTAGACAACTTTTTACACGTCCAAATTGGATTCAAAGGCAATTACCCATCTTTCTCAAGAAATGCTCTCTTTCTAAATTCAATTGAAGAACAAGAAGAGCTTAAGGAAGAAGACGAAGGATTCGAGGTTTCCAATAAAATTTCATGGATTATTCATCTATAAGGTATGGTTTTTTCACTCTTGTGATTCCTTTCCCCAACAGGTCCTTTCAAAGATTGTTTTCAAGAATTCAAAGTTCTAGGGTTTTACTCTACAAAACAGGTTTTTTTCCTAACTCTAGATTTATGACTTTCAATGAAAAATAATTGTTTTCTATGGTTGATTTCACACGAATTGTTGAATATTGGATTAATAATTTTTGAATCTCGTGTGATACTTGATTTTTCCCTAAATAATAGTCTTGATTGGGTTGTATCTACTACTTGATTACGTGTAAACGTTGGGATTGGAACTAAAAGTTGAATGAACTCTTTAATGACCCGTTCCCTTATCCTAACTTATGAATTGATCTTGTATATGAATCGAAGAGTTGGTATTGAATATGCTATTGAGTATTTCACTGCGTTATTGATATGATTATTGAAAAATTGAACGTAAGATCTTGAATAAGGTACTTGGAAGCAATGCGTAAGCCTTCTAAAGTTGTGATTACTCTATGATGTTTATGTTAGCCTATGAATGATAATAATATTCTAATGAAGTATGCATGATGTTTCTATGAATATATGTTGGGGTATGAACATGCTAAATGTGATATCATGATAGGAATACGAAAATGCAAGTTTATGATATCCTCTTGTATGCTTTACACAAGGTGATTATGTTATGTTCATCTCACATACGAAGGGTTATGATGAAAGGAAATTATCATCTAATCCTAAAGATCTCATGATCATGTTTATACAAGGATTTAATCTCCTATGACCTATGATAAGTTTACGATAAAAGACAACTTAAAGGTTATTCAAGAAAGGGACATAAACTAAGCAACGATGAACTAGATATGAGAGGTGTCCCTTCCCTAGTTGGAAGGTAGGTTCACAATGAATCTCATGAGATAGAGGCTGCCATGTAATGTGGAACTATGGGTCTCTAATACATCTCCTAGTTCTTGAACTATGTTTCCACCATAGGATAATAGCTAGTGGATCCACCTAGAAAGCTATGTTATGTTTGGTTCTACTTTGCCGGTAGACCACATTCTTTTGGTGTGGGGTTTTATGACACCGGATTCCATGTTTATATCACATGGTCTATGTCGATTAAGGTGTATATACCCTTATGTAAAATAAAAGACAAGTAAATGGACGTTTACTAGGGTGGCTTGAAGAGTCTTCTTAGTATAGGTAGGGGTATGGAACTCTACCTAGACATTTCACAAGTTGACTCTAAGGGAAGTCCTAGGAGATTGTTCTTATGTAATATGATAACATGAAGGGTATGATGATTCTTATACATGTTTTTACTCTTGTATGAAGTTGGTTATGTTAATGAACATGTTATTGGTCTATATTGATTTATGAATTGATGACTACCTATGTTACAATTTACATGAATCAAAGTTTTAATTATGGTCTCCTATCTTATCCACTTGGTCGTGTGGGGTTATGGGACTTCACATGACCATTGCACTTTTAGGTTGGGGATGAGATCATTGGTAAGTGTTTTGTATGTTATGTGTATATGATCTTTTGAAATTGAATTGTTAACACGACTCTATGATAATATGTCTTTGAGTATGATCATATTTTATGTTGATGAAATCCTTAACTTGTACACGTTCTATGGTGTGTGGATTGATAACTTTCATATGACTTAGCATGCTTTCCAAAGAAGTGATAAATGATCCTTTTTCATGCATGTCCTTAAATGTTATGTGCATATACCCATACTTAGTACATGTGGCGTACTAACCCTATTACTTTATATTACTACAAATGTAGTGTCTGTCCGTTGAAGATTAAGAAGGTCGATTGAGGAAGCTTGGAACCCTTTCTCCAAGTGGTGGTAGGTCCTCATGTTCGGGGATGGTATCTTTTCATTATTCTAGCTTACGAAGAATTTAGTAGATTTTAAGATACTAGTATTTCCATTTATATTCTTTGGATTCATTTATATTAAAGTCTATATGGCATAATGACTATTTATTGGCTGGCATAATGACTATTTATTGGCTAAGTCCAAATTCGTACTCATTAGATGATTTTATACATGTGAGACAAGTTTTTAGAATATCATGCTAATATGAATGTTAAGTATGAAGTCTAAGTATACTTCACATAGTATTGAAGTTTTAAATTTTCCGCAATTTTAATTGATGACACGTTATGACGAATGCTAAGGGCTTGTCTGAGCCCTCTGATAAGACGACCACGCTGGTCTCATCGGGAGTGTACTCTCCAGGTGTGAAACTCTTTGAACCCAATTGATTGAAATTTGGGTGCAAAGCTTGGTGGAGGGTTCTGGGTGTGAGAGTAGGAGAATGAGTGTGACCATATTAACTTGTAGAAGCACGAAAAATTGCCTGTTGTGTGGAGTCATTTGAGTATACTCTACGTTCCACAGTAGCCAGCTTCCCTAACATCTATGATATATCACCCCACACATTATTCAATGCTTCCAACAAGATTGCCAAAGTAATTTCTTCGACAGGTGCCTGAGTATCTCCTCCTTTCTCCATTGTACTTGCAATTAAAACAACTCTAAAAAACAAGTAGCAAAAATTTTAGCGTTAATAATTTAAATTCACATTCACTCGTTTTTACACACGTTTGATTGCGTCTTAATTTATAGTTGAAGGTACTACTTTAAACTCTAGGTCAAGATGGATTCTTGTTTGAAGAAGAACGGATGACTCGATTAAACAAACAGACTTGAATCAAGAATTAACTACAAAATAAAAACGAGAAAAGCATGAAAAGAAAAGGCACAAAGAAGGAAGTGAATTCAAGAACCAATATTCAACAAGTAGAGTAATTACGAGTTGAAAATCGGTTTAGCATTCTTGAAAAAGTTTGAGAATCAAAAGAAATGAAACTAAGAATTTAGAACATGAGATTGAATAGAGTGTAACTTGACTTTTCGATTGTCGAATGGCCTGTTTTCTTCAACTAAGTTGAAGTTCAGCTTGTCAAGTTGAATAGGACTCGCCAAACACTACAAACGGACATGGTAACTTGGCGATAGGTGTGGTAATTCATCAATGCGCCGATGGGACTTGACGACCAAGGCTTGGTTTCGCCAAATGTTCGAGTATCTCCCTTAAATGGGTGACCAATTTGGCAAGCAACATGTCCAAAGGGCGAGGCCTCAATTGTTTAAGTGATGCATGCTTTTGCTCGCCAAATGGACCCTCTGCAACTGCTTTAATGCTTTGAAATTTTAAATCTGGTGGTCCCCCCCGCTCTTATCCTTTAGTCCTTTAGGACTTACCCCTTTTAGTAAATTCCCTTTTACAAACAAAATTACTCTTTCTCTTTATTTCGTTTTTGAATCAAATACTTGATTCATCAAATATCCTCTTCCTTAAAGATATGAATGTTCTTAAAGAACTTCAAGAATAATATGAACACGAAAATAAAACCCTTAAATTATTTGTCTCGGAATTTCACAACAATTTTGGTGAAGGCTCTCCTTGATATGGGGAACAACACCCAATACTTTTTAACCTTCAATTCCAAACCATAACTTTCAGATATTAAAACCCACTTTGTATTCTTCAAGTTTCTTCAAGTCTTCGAAGGTGGAATATTCAATAAGACACCAAACTTCTTCCAAACTCATACTAGAACTCAAATTAGATAGAGAACATTATTCCAACCTTAGAAACTCAAACAAGATTCATATATAAAAAGCCCATTTCAACCAAAATATCAAAAATGAAATGAACATATTTTTTTCTATAACAAAACCCCAAGAGTAGATTCATTGAAACAAAAGTAGACTCGGCTCTGATACCAAATGATGTAATTATCATAAACGGAATCACAATCGATGCGAAAACAACATAAAATATATAAGAAGAGACGCAAGATAAGATACAATTGGAAACTAAAGGATATATTAAATCCAATAACCTCCAATCTAGATCCTAACAAGCACCAAATCTGGAAAAATAGATAGACACAATAAAAATAAATCAAAAGTAACCTCAATGTATATTAAACTTAAAGACCTCAACCGAATCCACAATCAAGTACCTAACTATTACTAAGACCTCAAGAGAATTGATATCCCAAGCAACCCTCGTTTCCAAACATTGTTCAACAAAAGCTTACCAAGATTTCAAAACTCCCACAAGGAATTAAATTTGTCATTCATCAATATCAAAATAGTCTAAAAGGAAACCATACTAGCTATTTATAGAGTTTAGCATAAATGGACCAAAAGTGACCCAAAAGGCAAAAGAGTGAACCAAGTCAAGCTTGCCTAGTCACTTGGAGATGCACCGACCTTGTCGGCGAACTTCTATGCCATTCTTCTGTCCCTATCCACGTTCTATACCATTAGGCGGACTGGTGCCATTGCCTAAGCCGTTAGGCGATGTGCTAAGTGGACCCTGCTCGCCGAAAAGGGACATCGTTAGCAATTTTCAAGGCATGAAAGTACTTTCTTGTCATAAACACAATCTCGAGAAACTCGATCTTGATGAACATCCCTTGCATCTTCTAAAAGTCTTGAGTTTGTCCTCTAGTAAATAGCCTTGATGTAATAGGTTTTACATCAGAGTGTCCAAATGTAATACCCCAGATGTTCTATGAACTAAACTATACCCTCACCTATTAAATAATGTTTAAAATGACTTTTTCCGACGTAAATTAATAAACTTTATTTAGAAGTATTAGATCCTAAACCTCATAGGAAGACCTTGACGACCGGAAACTAGTGAAATTGAACTACTAGACATCCTTATGTTTTGTGAAGGTTTTGGAGTGTCGTATGAAGTATAAAACTTTAAAAAATACATTAAATAGGTAAAATAATTTTTATAGGATCAAAACTTTCATTTATGACCCCCCAAGGACCACCCAAAAGGTTCTTGAGGAGAACTCAAGTGTTGGCAAAGAGGCTGGAAAAGTAGCCTGGCACCACCACCTTAAGTGGACCATACCAATCATAAAGATAATTCAAGACCTAAAGTACAAAATGTAAAGATAATTAGGGCATCACAACACCAATCCACTCTCATCTCTTCAATCCATAAATAAATCATCCAACACAATACCCAAAGACCCTTACCCATGGCCATAATCACCAATTCAATTCAATACTTACAATACACAATGAATAAAAGATCATATCACATGGATTTATGAATTTAGAGCAGCATACTAACAATTCTAACATGATTTATAATTCAATATCCCTAATTAAACTACATAAGAATTCAATAGCATTAAGACATAATCAAGTCACCCATAAAGTAGTCCACGGTTCATGAATTTAATGGGTTCATAGAGTAATTAGGCCAAAACCATCAAATGAACATCAATTCAATCAATATATAATGATTCAAAACGATTTATGCAAGAACCCATTGATAGATATCAAAATTGGACAAGTTCATCTTTCAAGGACTATTAAAATAACTTTAATGTTTGGCTCCTTGAAGAAAGAGATTCAAGGATGAATAACCATAACTCAATTGATTCTAGACCACTAATTTGGTGAATAATTGATGAAGAATCACCAACCAATCTTCAATCAAAGCTCTATCTTGAGTTTTGACTTCAATGGAGTTCTAGAGAGTTTCTTAGAGATTTTGCGTTCTGAATTTGAATAATGAATTTATCTAGGTGTTTAGGACTTATAAAGCCACTTGAAATATAAAAACACCCTTCGGTAACTTCCCAAATATTTATTTGGACGTGGGGCCAACTAACCAATTCACCCCTACACTTTACTTTGAGCAGTGTGCAGGTGCAGACCACCATAGACGGTTGGTCACCTACGCCCCGTCACCCAACCAATGGACCGTCCTGCTGGTCCGTGGTTTGGGTAGGAGGATGGACTAAATGGAGGAAAAACTTCTACGCCTAAGTGTCAACCTATGCCACGCACCTACGGGGCGTCGACTGCCTTCCGTAGGTTGGGCTGGTTTGACAGCTTTTGGCTCAAATGATGGGTCCTTCCTCAAGGACCCTTGGTTGGTCGTTGGGGAATATTACCCAGACGTTTCAAACCCGAATATGTTTGTATATGAGTTTAGGACCTCTCATATCAATTTTATCCAGAACGAACACGTAAAACTCAACGAAACACACTAAGACACACAAGGTCATTTCAAGGAAAACCTTTAGAACGTCATGGATGTTTGACCTCCAAACTTCATGAAACTATAACCACTGACTCCTAACCTCGTTACAACCCATTTTAGGACTTCAAAACATTAAGACACAAGTGTTAGACTCTAGTTTCACGTAAGTCATTTTAGAGGTTTTATAGTCTCTCCCCTATACTATAAGACAACATCAAGTATCACAAGAACAAAACAAGCATATGCATAATACGGGTTGTTACACATTCTTAGGGAGATACTTTCCCCTTGAGAAGATGGAGGTTAATGTTGAGGAGTTTATAAAACATAGGCAAGGTAACATGAGTGTTTAGGAGTATTTCTCAAAATTTACCCAATTGTCTAAGTATGCTACGTCATTGGTGTCTAACTCTAGCGATGAGATAAGTAGGTTCTTTACCGGTGTTTCTAATCTTGTGAACGAAAAGTTTCATACAACAATGCTATATGGTGACATGAATTTATCTAGGCTTATGGTGTATGCTCTATCTATTGAAAAGTTTATGCTTCTGAGGAGAGGTAGAGATTTTAAGAGAGGAAGAACCGATGAGCAAGTTCAACCTAAGTTTGAGAAGAGGGGTCCAAATCAAGATGTTCCTAATGCTCCTAACTCCAACTATGAAAAAGGAGGTGGTTCTCAAGGTGTTAAGCCTACTTACTCAAATTGTGGTAAGCAACATTTTGGGAAGTGTCTAGCCGGAACTAATGGGTGGTTTGGTTGGGGTAAGGATGATTATAAGGTGAGAGATTGTCCTAATATTGCATCTAGAGGAAGAGAGGCCAAGATATCTCCTCCTAATGCCCCAGATGTTAGTGCATCAAAAAGGAATCATTTCTATTGCCTTCAAGCTAAAGCAAATACGGATGAGGATACCGGTAAGTTATAATGTTCTATCTTGAGTTATGATGGGTTCCTTCTAAGTGGGGGAGTAAGGTGAATAGTTGGGTTGATGAATATTGTCTCTTCACTTCTATTCTAGTCAAGGTTGAGAGTTAGAACTTCTTAGTAGCATGTTGCATGTTCTTAGGAGTCTAAGTGAAAATGAATTTCATTGATCTCCTCGCATAGTGCATATTTTCATGAGGTTAGGTTTATATGGTAAAATGAGCTTAATTGATTTTTATCTCTCATATAGTTATGTCTCGAAAGTGAATTGCCTAAATGATGCATAGGTGAACGAGTAATCATGCTTAAAAGTGAAGTCTTTGAAAATGTTGCATAATAGTGTTTCTTGAGAAATGGTTATAATGTGCTTTGAATTATGTATATGATCATGATAATATGTGTAGAAGGAAGTTCCTCCCAGGTAAAATGAAAAGGTAGAGTCTTGTTGCACGATAAGTGTAGATGATGTTCCTACCTTCTTGTTGTGTTTTGATTCTCTTGATTATGTGCAGTCGATGTTCCTCCTATCTATTTGCATTATATATGGTGTGGTATGATTATAAACTGCTAGTCTTGAGTCTCTATCTCTTGGAAATGTTGAAAGTGTTTTGTGTCATTCGAGGACGAATCGCTAAACAATTTTAGGTCTATAGCCACACTAATTCGGGACTACGCTTTTAAAGTGTTGCCTAAAGTATTTTTGGTAACACTTTCATAGCGTAGCCAAAGCTTTTAACTTTTAGCAACGGTAATATTGGCAACACTTGAAAAGTGTTGCTCGTTTGGTATATTCTACACATTATAAGTGTTGTTACAATATGATATAATTGGCAAGAATTATTAATATCTATGACCATACTTTTAAAGTGTACTATTTTTATAATTGTAAAAGAAACACATTGCTAATGTGGGCTTAGAATTTTCACTAAAATTTTGAATTCCCTCTAACATTTTTAACTATCCCTTCAATTTTTATTGGGCGAAAAATTAATAAATAAAACATAAATTTTCTTTTTCCCCAAATCAGAAATATTCCCAAAAGGTCTAAAAAACTTCCACATAGAACGTATTAAGCGTTTTGTCAAGAACACATTTAGCTTTCCAGATCCTTGAATATGATGAGCTAGTTCACCTCTGCCAGACGCCATGAAGAAAGACACCATGGATTTCTCTCCATCTAAAGAAGAAAATGCTTCACTTAAAGATTTTTTTGGAATAAGGTAAATATTTATTTCCTTAAGAGTCTCAAATTATGGCATCTGGGCTTATTGTTTGTGTTGTTGATATGATTTTTGTTGATTAATGGGATTCTAGGTCCTAGTTGTATTACCCAAATTCTGAAGGGTTTCTACTTTATCAGGTTAACCTCCATAAGCTTTTGTATCCTATAAGTAATATCGTTCTATACTCTAAGTAGAATTAATATACTCTACTATTATTGTTGCTTTCTTTAATTAGTTGCTATTACTGAGACTTTGAGCTAGCTATTACGTTCTTGTCTTCATCAATTTCAGTGATATTCTAACGTCATCCGTCTTTAACACAATCATGTATTTCATCTCTCTTTGTGATTCTCCATGTTGTTGAGGTCTGGCATAACAGATTGAGTTCTAATTTGTATTGCCTTGTCCCTGTATTGTGTTTATTATGCACCAATGCTTGTATTATTTTGTTTATGTATTATGAACCTGTAAATTGTGCAAGTGGCTAGTAAAATTATATCCTCCATGTTCACTATTTACTATTCTTCTTTAAGGTTTGTGTTCCCGATTGCTATAGGAATATCAAAGTTTGAGGAAGTTAGTTAGAGTTTGATGTTGAGCTGACTAAATAGTCTATTTTACATTTTATCTTATGTTTCTCTAACACCTCATACTAACATGTATATAATTTATCATTGATTCATTATATACCAATTATATATATATATATACTTTAACATTTATATTTTTTAAAGCTTCTGAAAAAGGTAAATTCACATTTCAGTTGATTGATATGATCCAGAATAGTCTAATGGGAATGACTGAGTGGTTAAGACTTAGGAGTAACAATAGGGGATCAGTGGTTAAAATCTCTGTTACTACATTCTTTGAGCCTTTCTATTCCTATCTTAGTGGGTACATTTACGCCATACATGTGCTTGTGTGCTGTAACAAGCTGCAGTTGGATTAGTCAATGTGAATACAAGCTCGCTCAATGTCTTTTCAATAAGAAAAATAAAATATATAAATCAGAAATTCTCTATGATATTTTAATAAATAGTAGAGTCAAATTATGTAATTATCTAGTACACAGACTTCTGTACTTGAATAAAAGTACGCCATGGTTGACTCTCTCGTTACTATTGATTTGAGTGATTTGCTAGGTAGCTGGAATTAAGCAACCAACATCATACACAAAGTGGTCAGATGTTTATTTTTCTAGGTACATTACTTTCCATATTTACTCTTGGCTTTTAATATGCCAGTGTGGCTTGCTAGATATGCCAGCTATAGTTCAATTAGATAAAGATGCTAAAGATGCTCTAGCATAACAGGAGGTTGATGTTGTAGGAGGTTAGATGATTATATGAATTTCCATGAGGCAAATTCAAAATTATTAAATACATGATCAGGTTCACATTGGAGATTATTGAGAGAACAATCATAGAGAAAATGACAAGAAAACAAAGTGCACCATTAACCGATATGCCAACGCTAACATATTGGCATACGAAGATGATAGACGACTTAAATGGAATAAAGTCAAAATGGATGTTGAATTCCAATAAGATGTTGGCAGTTGATTGTGACAGGTCCGTTAGTTTTTTGTATCTTTCATGTGAACCTAATAACGTACTGAACCATATCTTGATACTTCCTTGTTTTATAAAAAATATGCTGATACACCCATAGAAAACATGATACATCAGTTATGGCTCTCGTATTATTCATCGGTTGTATTGGAATTATATTCTCGTATTAATCCATCAAAGCACTTGACAATGCATATGTTCTGTGTTTTTGATGTTATATATATATGATCATTTCCATGCGGTTTCCCTAGATTACTTCTTGTTGCAAATATTAGAAATGATTTTCTGCCAGGTGTTTTCAAAGCAAAGACTGTACTTATATTTACTTGATCCTTCACGATGATAGCATTCCTATAACTGTAACCCAATCAAATCAAAATTATTTTAGTAGATCCTGTGTATTTACTTTTGTGTTTATTGTGTGTTTTTTTCCCCTTCATTTAGGCTGAGAAAATAGGTACATACGCCAATGTGAAGGTGGAGTCATACAAATGTTCTATAATTATTGAAGGAGGTCTCTTTTTGACATACAAATTTTCTATAATTATTCCTTTTTCACTTTTTCGTCTCATTATCTGTTTTTTATTGTCTAAATAGGTAAAGGTTTCCGACTTTGCAATGGCCACTATGGTTTTTCTCACTATCTCTGGGAAGTCGCCTAACAAAATGCTTTTAGCCATTGCCAAGGGATCTGTATCAATTGGTAAGCTACTTTATTATTTGGTGTTTCTACTTGGACTATTTATGTCTATTTTCTGACTATTTGCCTAAACATTTAAACCACAACATTACCATTCTCTAAATAGTGTTACTGTTATAAACCTAATGAAGAGCACTCTTATGATGTCTCTCTGACTATGATAGCTGTAAAAGTAATGTAGCATACAAGAATTTTTGTAATTCTGTCCCCCAAATCCCTAAGTGAGATTATTTTGTTTTGGTAACTTAACAATCCTATTTACCAAACCTGATATGAAGTACCTATCTTTCAAATACACGTGGTGTGGAAAGCTCTGCTGATGTACGCACATGTATCTTGGTTCATGCATCTCTATCACCAACTGTGTCATAAATGAAAAATTCTTTGCAGGTGCTAGATTAATTTTGTGCTTAGGTCTAACCGTATCTTCGGGGAATCTGGCGCTGGATGTGGTAATACATTATCCCTTCAGTCCTTATTTTGAGTGTGGTTTGTATGCATACTAATTTACAATATTTTTATGAACACAATAAACCCCTATATCATGGTTAGGTACATCATATTCAAGCGGGATGTTGCCCCACGTCATCATCCACACAATGTTTCCAAACTGCTCCACTCTATATCTGTTCATTGTTGTTTATTGTTCTAGTTGAAAAATTCCCTCTCCATTTCATTCATTTAGCACAAGAGTGTTAATACACTCAACAAAGTCTTTTACTTCATAATAACTCATAGGATTACCACTAACTCTATCACCAGATGAGAGAAAAAATATTAAAAACACCCAAGACTAGTAGGGCATGTGGCGTATTAATAAGGCTTTGCTATAGAGTTCTTCTTTGTTCCACTGTATTGAAGCAGTAAACAACTGTCATGGCACATTGAAAATTGGTAACATATCGAACATACCAAAGGATAAATTGGGAAATATCTTTTGTATTTATTATGTGTCTATTTTTTTTTTCTCCATTTAGGTTGAGAAAATAGGTACATAAGTCAATGTGAAGGTGGAGTCATACTGGCCCAACCTTTTTGAGAAGAAAAATGTGGAGGAGTTTCTAATGAACATTGCTTCTACTGGGTTGTTTGCGCTGCTGCTACTGCTACTGGTGAAGATGGCGCAACAACACCTATCGCGGTTGAGATAAAGGTACGATTTGATTTAATTTTTGTATAATAATGTACGTACAATTAGGAAGTTAACTTTGGGAAACACAAGGTTTTCATGGAGTGAGGCATATAAATTAGGGAAATTGGAATCCCTTGAAGTTCTTATGTTGGAAGAAATTACATTCATGGGTGATACTTGGAAGCTGGAGGGAGGAGGTTTTAGCAAACTCCGGGTATTATGTATCGAGAGGGAAGAATTAGAAACTTGGGAGGCGTCAAATCATAACTTCCCCATCCTTGACCAACTTATTCTTGTCTCGTATGATAAGCTCAACTTTGTGCCACTTGACCTAGCGGATATATCTAACCTTACGAGATGAGGCTACAGAACACAATCAAAGCAGTCAAATATGCAAAAGGTATAGTGGAACATAAGATAATATCTCAAAACATAAAATTCAAGTTCAGCATATTCCCCCCTGAAAGTGAATGCAAGGCCACACAGTAAAGTTGAAAGGTGACTCAAATTCATTTGTTTATTCATAATTTCTTTGAAACCTATTCTATCATCCACAATTTTCCTCTCTTTGTTTGTGTTTTTTTGATATACTAAACTTAATTTTCCTATTCTACTGCAGGGGAGAACTTGGATGTTGAGCTTGCTTGAAGCCATATAGCTAGCCAGAGTACTAAATGTCATTTTCAAATAAGGCTATCTGTTGCATTTCGAGTTCCCTTTCATGTGGAAGCCACAAACATATAACTCTTTGCATCTATCCTATTTTGTTATGGTTATATTTTCTTTGTTTTCATTTGTGTAAAATTCTTGTTTTAATCTATTATTAGTTTCTTGGCAATACTAGTGAATCTATCTGAACCAAATTTAACATTTTCAATTCGAAATTGTGGCTATAAAATTCTAGACAACGTTGCCACATTGTGTGGCATATAAATATTTTATAGCCAAAATACTATTACCACGTTCAAAAGTCTAGCCATTGGTTTGTAAATTGTTGTATGAACATGGGTAAGGACTACACTTCAAAGTGTTGTCATACATAAGATAGAAAAGGCAACACTTAAAAATCATGGGTAATAAGGAAGCGAAGGCCATGCTTAAAAGTATAGTTGTATGACATAGAAATGTTACTATATGAGGTACATCAAAGCATCGCGGTTTTGCCTTTTAGGCTACGCTTTTAAGCATAGCTGATAAGGCAACACTGGAAAAGTGTTGCCTAAACTCTAAGGTTACGCTTCTTTTGGGAACACCTGGAAAAGTATTGCTTAAAGAACAAAAGTATAGCCTCTTATAAGAGACCAAACTTTTTGCTAGTTTAGGCTACACTTTATTGGGGTGGTCGTAGGCCTAAAATGTTTTAGTGAATGTTTTTCTAAGTGGGGGAGAATGTAACGACCCTTAAAATGACTTAGGTAAAACTAGATCCTATCATGTGTGTCATGAGTTAGTAAGGTCTAAAAATCATAAATATAAGTATTAGAAGTCAGTTGTAGGAGTTTGGAAGTCAAACGTCTAAGAAAGACCAAGATGTTCGGAAGTTTGCCATTGTGTGTACTAGTGTGCTAGTGTGACTTTTCATGTTTTACGTGTTATTTGGTGCTTAAACTTATAGGAGAGGACCCTATAATCAAATGAACCTATTTAGGGTGGAAATGTCCAGGCACAAATCCCTAAGGACCACCCTAAGGGTCCTTGAGGAGGTCCCACACCTTGTAAAGAAACTGCCAAAAACCAGTCCAATCAACGAGCACCAAACGACACCTCTTTGACCAATATGCACCCCGTCTATTGGTGGCGTAGCCGGACACATAGTGGTGATAGCTTATACCCATTTTGAGGAGTCTCTTATCAAAACCAAGGACCATTAGGATGGTCCATTGGTTGATCAACGCTCTGTCAGTGGCATCCGTCGTTTGGGGTTTGCAATTTTCTGCAGGTCTCGGCAAGTTGAGGACACTTTTAGAAATTTATCTACGGTCCTAATTCAGTCATAAAAATCTATTTTGGATCTTCTATGGTAAATTAAGTTATTTAAGACTCTAAACCCTAGACTTAGACCTCATTATTCAAAAACAAAACCCTAAGATCAAAAGAAGTTCTCTCTAGACTACTTTGAAGCTAGGAGCAAGGTTGAAGATAAGATTGGATTTCTCCATCAATTTCATTGGATTTCTTCAATTAAGGTGTCCCTACCCGAGACTCCCTAGAAGCTAAGGTAAATCTCGGATCTTGACGCGGCGTACTTGACCTCTCGGAGGTCTTGTACAAACTCTTTTGCATGATTCATGGCATATACATATATGAAAAGTAGTACGAAATTAAAACTTTTTACAAACATTCGAATAGTCTTTAAAATCTATTTAATATAAAACTCATAGGAAATACTAAGTCTCATTTCATCAAATCTTAGAAGCAAGAGTACTTGGGACACGTCCCGTACCATAGAATTATAGTACTACTAACTCTATTACAATACTTCAATAAGAGAAATAAAAGACATATATGCCGTCGAGTAAAATGAGGATATATTTCAACTTTCTTGAACGATCCACTAATCCAAGCTTAGCTACAAAAAGCACTTTCATCTATGAATCACTTTAGAGATAGATAAAATCATGAAATTGGTACAAACACATGTACTAAGTATGATATAATGCATAAAAATCATGAAAATGGACATTATATGGAAATATGCATATTTTGATTTAAATATGATAATATAAGCATACTAACAACATTAAACACCTTAGAAACACATAAGAAGTCACTTAAGCAATTTATCACATTTTTAAGGAACACTTTACAGTGAATTCCTTCACTGTTACAGTGAAGTCCTTTATCTTCACATTGAGTCACATTCTAGCATGTAATTCACCCACTAAAAGAAATCCTAAGACTCACTTAAGTTAGACAAAGAGAGACTGCCCATACACCCTCTATAGGCACACCGAAATGATCCTTAAGACCACCTATAATTATATATACACACTTACAATGCACACGAGATTCTCCTACCAAAGTTGATTCTAAGGTTCACTTGAGTTGTGAAGCGACCGCCCAAACAATAACTTCACACGCACTAAAGGGATCTTTTAGATTACCTGAGATAATATCATTCTCACTTAATACAACAACATATAATATGACATTCTTCTTTCCAAAGGTTGTCAAAAGACTTATTCAAGTAAATCAAGAAGAGAATGTCCATACTTGACCTCTTCAAGATTACCTAGGTAATCCTTGAGACTACCTAAGTTTGGATCATGTCTACTTAATCAACCACTTTCCTAACTAGAGTCATTCTTAAGACTCATCTAGGTAAGAGATGAAGTTACCACTCATATGCCCCCTTCACACCTTAACTAGACAACCCTTAACTACTCTAGATAAGTACTTATTCATTTAACATGCTTTATAAATTAAGTCATTACATTCATTAGTTCATTTAATAGACATTCATCACATAAGGACATTAAAGTAATGGTCTTAGAGAAGACCTACGGACTCTCACTAATATCTTCAAAGCCTATTGTGCAATGTCTAGATAGCATCCTTTACCACCACCTAAACTTAGTATAACTTCTCAAATACTAATAGGTATCCCATATGATGAGAATACGCAATAACCGATATAGTCAATGGTAGCAAAGCATGGAATCCAGAGTGGTAACCTACTCTGATGGAGGGTGTTCTACTTCCCAATGGTAGAACTTGGACACATCCCATGTAGGAACATGGTTAAGGAATATGAAGGGTTTATTTGTAATTTAGTCTCATTCTTCACTAGAGCTACTTCCCAAACCATACTCACTCGGTGCTTGTCTTTGTTCTCATAGAGTAATTTACATTATGGATCACATGAAGAGGTTCCATATCTAGTTTATAACCCAATCACATTCACCCTACAAAAGAGGTACCCTAGGGCTGCCTTACAATGGCGACGAAAATAGAATAATGACTTTCCTAAGGATGATATGTTGTTGTTCCAGCCAACCAATCTTAAGTCCATCATTCATTACAAGAAGGATACCATTATGACTTTCGACTTCAAGGTTCATAACCTTACCACTAGGTTTAAGGTTTCACATGAAGGACCTTCTTAGAATAATTCAAGGTCTCCTATCATTCATACATATAAGACTAAGAGGCTTTAGCGTCCTAATTCAAGACATATCATGTTCACATTCATACATGTATCAAGTAAGGGACACAAGTCTACCACACAAGACACACCAATGACTTCACTTTATCACATATAAAATATCATTCTAGAAGCACATAGAAATAACCATTATCATCCATAAGTCATCCTATACAGTACTATAATATAATCAATATAAACATCATAAACTCATCTAGCCAAGTAGGAATAATCATGCATCAACTCTATGACTACACACATAAGGACATAGTCATAGTCTAACATGATCACCTAATATCAATAGAAGGACACATAGTTTCACATTACTTTACATGTAGGTATATATTATCATACATCACATAATAAAAAACACAAATCATAATAATACTTCAAGTAGTTTCCGACAAGGCCATGATCATCATAATAAATAAAGTAACGCCGACAAGGCCACATCATTCGCATAGAACTGCCACCATAAGTGGAACATAAAAATCACAACATAATTCAAGAGATAAATTACATAAAAATAAAGAGAATTAGGGACGAGTACCACCAATCCATTCTCACCTCTTCAATCCATAGGTAAACATCCAATTAAATACCAAAAGCCCTTACCCAAGGCCATGAACAACAATTCAATACAAAAGCCATAATACTCAATGAATCTAGATTAATTCAATATAGATTTATCAATCTAAGAAAACCAATACATCAATTGAATACAATTATTACATCATTCAATAGCCCATAGAAAACTACAATAGAATTTATAAGCCTTAAGTCAATATCAAGTCAACCATAAAGTAGTCAAAATCTGGGTTCATCAATTACATGGGTTCATAGGTTAATTGAGTTAAAATAATCTAATGAACAAAAATATAATCAATATATAATGATTCAAAACCGATAATGCAAGACCCTTGGATAGATCATAAAATTGGACAAGCTCATCTTTAGAAAACTTTAGAGAACTCTTTTAATTTTGGGCTGCTTGATGAATAGAGTTTCAAGGATAAAAAACCATACCTTGATTAGAAGTAACCCACTAAATTTGGTTAATAACCTTGAAGAATTCGTCCACTTCCTTGATGCTTGAGGTTTCAACAATAAAGGAATTGATTTGAGAGAGAACTTTGGGGTTTTGATTTGGGATCTTGAATAATGAGTTAAAAGAATGTTTTAAGGCTTTAAACTATTTAAATTAATCATATAAACTTTTTAAAATCAACCCCAATTAATAAAAAGTCGAATAAAACTTATTTGGAAATCAAATTTTGGAGAGCCCGCCCAGTGACCACGGCCGCCTTCACGGACCGTGAAGGTGGTTCACGACCCTTATGACGGTCCGTGGTCCTTGGGGAAATGTATTCCTAGCCTTTCCAAGCCCCAAATTGAATAAGGAAGGCCCAAGACCATATTTAAAGACCGTGGTCCATTCCACTTGCAGTGAAGTGGTCCGTGAACATGAAGGCAGTGAGCTGCCAACTTGGGACAACTTTTGCCCACAAGTTGGGTCCTCCTCAAGGACCTTTCGGTTGGTCCTTGGGGAGTTTTGCACTGAAATTTCCAACCATAATACATTCATACACATGTTAGTAACCCATAACATCAATTTCAACCAAAAATAGCACGTAAACTTTCCGAAACACACTAAGACGCACAAGCATGCTTCATGGCACATCTTTCGAACGTCATGGACGTTCTTGGACGTTTGACCTCCAAACTTCATGAAACTTGACACACAGCATATAGAAACTATTATTACTCATTTAATAACCTAATTAACTCATTAAACACACATATAGGCACATGAGGCACATAGGTGACTGGTCGTCGAACGTCTTGATCGTGCCTTAGCATTTGACTTCGATCCAATTCACCTAATATTTTAGACACTGCCTCAATCCCACATTATAAGCCATTTTAGGACCTTAGAAACTCATGAAAAACATTATAGGCTCTAGCTTAACCTAAGTCATTTTTAGAGGTGTCACATAAGGTATGATGCTTTCATCCTCGACTATTCTCTCATTCAAGGATCCAATTCCAAAGGCTTTTCAAAGATGTTCAAAAACATAAAAATTCCTATTTTGAATTATAAGCATGGGTTATTGTATGAAAATGTTTAAATCTATGTTTTATGATATAATTGATGTTAATTGGTGGTTTTAAGATCAAAACTTCCATGAACCCATGTCTTTCTTGAATTCCTAGTTTTGGCTCTAAACTCGGTGAATTGATCATGGCTAGATCTTAGTGAGTTCATGTTTAGATTGTATTGTGCTATTGAATTATGTATATATGATGATAGAATTGTCTATTACCTGCCTTAAAATGATGATATTCATATTGTATATTGTTTGATCATTGATATTGATTGATTGTGGCTTAGTATTGTGTATATGGCTATTGGTAAGAGCTTTTGTAAAGTGAATTGATTGAAAATGCTAAGTAATGGTGGTGATGATGATGGGAATGTGGTGAGTTAACCTAATTCCTCTATTTAGTATAAAATTTATATTGAATTGTATTGATTGTTATGGTCCACTTATGATGGCGTGTTTATATATTATAATTGTTACGAACATGGCTTTGTCGACATTATTACGTGAATTATGGTGATATCATGTTATAACTAGTATAGATGAACAATATCAAGGATCATATGTTATATGTCCATTTGTGAGGTGGAAGTATGACTTCCTCTTTATGGTTATTTCTGAATATGATAGACTATGATGAGTCTCTATGTGTATTGATAGGGTATCTTGTTAGGTAAACTTAGTTGTCCCAACATGGTACTTGAATGTTATTCAATATGTTATATTAGGATGTTGTGTCTTCACTTTGTAGGCCTAGGCACCCTTGTAATATACATATATGAATAAATGTATAAAATAAGTCTAGGATCGGTAGACCTAAAGTAGATGCCCTTCTATAAAAGACTTATATCTAGAACCTTCAATATGAAAAAAAGGTTATATACGTGGAACCATGACTATGAAAAGAAGGTTAAAGAATTAGCTATACATGTAAAGTATTATGAGTTGGTAGGACTAAGAAATTGTACCTTCTCTAATACACCTAGGAAATGATTACTCTATGAGAAACAAGACAAAGCACCGAGAGGATATGCTTGAGGTAGTAGCTCTACGTGAGGATGAGACTAGAGTACAAAGAAGCCCTTAATATGCTAGAACCATGTTCCAACATGGGATGAGTCTTAGTTCTACCTTTGGCAAGTAGAACACCTTCCACGGTGTGGGTCTTATGACACCAGATTCCATACAAAGCTAGTATGGTATATGTAGGTTAATGCCTATTCTCATCATATGGTATATACACTCTAGTTATTGGATAGGTTCTACATTGTGTGGGTAGTAGAATGGGGTGCTATTTGTACATTGCACGAGTACGCTTGGAAGATGCTAGGAGAGTTCCCTTTGTGTCCTCCAAAGCCGTTATGTGAAGTCCTCTAATTGTTGAATGTCTCTCATAAGGTTTAACGAATATTGTTTACATAGGTAGTGTATGATGAATAAAAAGTTTCTTACCTAGGGTAGCTTTGTGGATTGCTTAGGTAGGCTTGAAGAGGGTGTATGGGCGGTCTCTTCATGTTTTACTTAGGTGAGTCTTAGTGTAACTTTAGGTGGAGAGTCTAAATGATGAAATGGGTTACTTAATGACTATAGAACTATGAATTATTGTAATGTTAAGGATAATCTTACTTTGGATAGCCTTAAGAATTACTAAGGTATGGTTGAAGAGGGTGTATGGGCGGTGTCTTCTTGTCTTAGTTAAGTGAGTCATAGGATAACCTTTGGTAGGGAATGCTTATGGGTATTATAAATGGTCATGGTTGTCTCTTATAAACTACTTAAGTATGTCTTATATGTGTATGATGTCTTGAAGATGGTTCTTATACTTATTTTATGAGATTTACATCAAAAGAGCATAAAAGCATGTTATAAGGTAAATGTCTGTTTTAGCATGGTTTTCTTGAATGTTCACCATAATTAGTGCATTCAATGTGCTAATTTCATATGTTGTTTTATTTCTACAAGTGTAGGTGGCAAGTGAGAAGTCTCTTAGAAGCAAATCTTAGGCATTGCATTTTCTCAAGAAGACTTGGTATGTCCTCATAAGATTCGAGGACATATTTATGTTTAGTTTGCTTTTTCAAAAGTCATTTTAATAGACTTTGGTTTTTCCTTTTAAATTGATGTAAGGGTCGTGACCGTAAGATATGGATGGGTCTAAGTTGGCTATTACGAGACTTAGTTCTTTCTTATGATTCTATAAAAGAGTTTGACTATTGTGGTGAAAAGTATTAATTTTGCACTACTTTTCATATATATATATGCATAGGAATGATGTCTAAGTTCTTGTGTAAGACATCCAACAAGAAGAGTACGCCGTGTGGCAAATTAAGGGTTCTGTAACTTCTAGGGTATACTCTTGGGTCGTTACAAATTTGTATTAGAGAATAAGGTTATGAAGTAGTCTTTATGATTCAAAGTCTCATAAAAGCCACATCTAGTAGAGTCTTGTTCGTCGGTGTGGGTCGCGACACATCTATGAGCAGACTACAGGACGATAGAAGTTTCACTTTGTTCATTACTCTTGTGTCGTGCCACAGAGTTGAGTTTATAAGTATCTTTTCCTAATCTCTTCTATTGTGTTTATAGGATATGAATACAAGAACGACTCTTGCAAAGAGATTTTATGAGGAAGTGGTCAATGAGGGAGTTCTTCCCCAAAGTGGACAAGATCCAGAAAGTGTTCAAGTTCCTCAAGGTAAACAAGTCTATATAGGTAATCAAGGGAATGAGGTTCCGGTGGTTCCCCCGGGCATGAATAATGAGAATGTTTGAGAGCTCTAGTTACCCTAGCCCCTGCCATGATGGCTAAAGCAAATAGAGAGATAGGGCCTAGTATGAATGCTCTTGAGAGTAGCATGACCTCATGGTTTAGGGACTTTGTGAGAATGAATCACCCTATCATTCTTAGCTCTATGGTGGGAGAGGATCCCCAAGCCTGCTTGGATGTGGTGTATAAGATAGTGAATACTATGGAAGTGACTTCTAGGTAGAAGGCGGATTAGCTTCATACCAATTGAAAGAGGTTTCACAAGTGTATTACACTCAAAGGAAGGAATAGGCCGGTTTCACCGAGTCCTATAGAATGGGAAGAGTTTAAGACAACATTCTTAGGGAGATACATACCCCATGAGAAAAGGGAGGTGAAGGTTGAGGAGCTTATAAACCTTAGGCAAGCTAACATGAGTGTTAAGGAGTATTCCTTGAAATTTACCTAATTGTCTAAGTATGCTCCATCATTGGTTTCTAACTCTAGGGATGAGATGAGTAGGTTCTTGACCGGTGTTTTTGATATTGTGAAGGAATAGTGGCGTACAACAATGATCCATGGTGACATGACTTTATCTAGGATGATGGTGTATTCTCAATCTATTGAAGAGTCTAAGATTGGGAGGAGAGCGAGAGATTCTAAGAGGGGAAGAACCGACTAGCAAGTTTAAGCAAAGTTTAAGAAGAGGTCTCCAAATCATGACGTTCTTAATGCTCCTAAGGCAAAATATGAAAGGCGAGGTGATTCTCAAGGTGTTAAGCCTACTTACTCAAATTGTGGGAAGCAACATTTTGGGAAGTGTCTAGCCAGAACTAATGGGTGTTTTGGTTGTGGTAAGGATGATCAAAAATCGAGAGATTGTCCTACTATTGCGGCTAGAGAAAGAGAGGCCAAGCAAGGTCTTCCTAATGCCCCGAATGTTTGTGCACCAAAAAATAATAGTTTCTATTACCTCCAAGCTAAAGCAAATACGGATGAGAATACTAGTAAGTTATAGTGTTCTCTCTTGAGTTGTGATGGGTTCCTTCTGCCTGGGGGATTTGGTGATTAGTTGGATTGATGAATCTTGTCTCTTCTCTTCTATTCTAATCAGCTTGAGAGTTAGAACTTCTAAGTAGCATGTTGCATGTGTTTAGGAGTCTAAGTGAAAATGAATTTTATTTATCTTCTCGCGTTGTGCATATTTTCATAAGGTTAGGTTTTTATGATAAAATGAGCTTAATTGATTTTTATTTCTCATATATTTATGTCTCTATAGTGAATTGTTTAAATCATGCTTAGGTGAACTAGTAAGCATGCTTAACAGTGAAGTCTTTGAAAATGTTGCATAATTGTGTTTCATGAGAAATGGTTATAATGTGCTTAGAAATGATGTAGATAAGCATTATAATATGTGGATAAGGAAGTTCCTCCCATGTATATTTAAATGGTAGAACTTTATTGCACGATAAGTGTAGATGATGTTCCTACCTTCTTGTTGTGTTTTGAGTCTCTTGATTATGTGGAGTCGATGTTCCTCTTATCTATGTGTATGTATATGGTGTGGTATTTTTATGAGCTGCTAATCTTGAGTCTTTATCTCTTGGAAATGTTGAAAGTGTTTTTGAGTTATTCGAGGATAAATGCTTTTCTATGTGGGGGAGAATGTGAGGACTCTCAAAATAAATTAGGTAAAACTAGAGTCTATAATGTGTTTCATGAGTTGATAAGGTATAAAAATGATAAATATAAGTATTTGAAGTCACTTGAGGAGTTTGGAAGTCAAATGTCCAAGAATGACAAAGACGTTCAGATGTTTGCCTTTGCGTGTACTAGTATGTTCTAGTGCGTCTTTGCATGTGTTTACGTGTTATTTGGTGTCAAAATTTATAGAAGAGGACACTATAATCTAAATGAACCTATTTTTGGTCAAAAATGTTGGGCAAGACTCCCCAAGGACAACCCTAAGGGTCCTTGAGGAGGACCCAACCTAGGCAAGAAACAACAAAAAAGTAGTCTAGTAAACGAGCACCAAACGACGCCTCTTTGACAAATGTACGCCCCGTTGATTTGGTGAGTAGCCACACACTTAGTGGTGGGAGCTTATCCCCCTTTTGAGGAGTCTATGATCAGAACCATGAACCAGCACGATGGTGCGTTGGTTGATCAATTTTCCGCCAGTGGCATCCGTCGTGTAGGGCCTGCAATTTTCTACAGGTCTCGACCAAATTGAGGACACGTACGGAAATTCACCTATGGTCCTTATTAAGTCATGGATTGTTATTTTGGATATTTTATTGTATATTAAGTTAATTAAGACTCTAAACCCTAGACTTAGACGACATTATTCAAAAACAAAACTCCAAGATCAAAAGAAGTTCTCTCTATACTCCATTCAAGCTAGGAGCAAAGTTGAAGCTAGAATTGGATGTATCCATAAATTTAATTGAATTTCTTCAATTAAGGTATGGCGATTTCATCCTTGAATATTCTCTCATTCAAGGAGCCAATCCGAAATTCTTTCATAAACATAAAAATTCCTATTTTTAATTCTAAGCATGTGTTCTTGCATGAAAAGGATTAAATCAATGTTTTATGATATAGTTGATGTTAATTGGTGATTTTAAGATCAAAACTTCCATGAACCCATGTTGCCTTGAATTCCTAGTTTTGGCTCTACAGTGGTGAATTGATCATGACTTGATCTTAGTGAATTCATGTTTAGATTGTATTGGGCTATTTAATTATATATATGTATCATGATAGAATTGTCTATAACCTGCATTATAATGATCATCATTATTAATAATGTGAGGCTCTTGTCTAGGTCATAGAATTTCCAGGGTGTTACATGTCCGAAAAATAACCAAAAAAAAATTCCTTGTAAATGTACGAAACATATAAAAATCAAGAAAAGTACATCAAAAAATCCCAAAAAATTCTCAAACTATACCAATGACCTTAGAATATAAAAAAATGATCAAAATTGTACTATTTTTTGTAAATGTCTGAAAAATAACAAAAAAAAAATCTTCATAATTGTATGAAAGATATAAAAATCAGGAAAAAAGTTGTAACAGCCCGTAACTAGAAAGAAGTTAGAAAGTGAAAATAGTCATTTTTGGAAAGAATTAAAAAATCTAGATATATGTGAGGTACGTTAAGTTGTGTTTTTATTCAACTTCAAACGACCATAACTCCTAGCTCATGATAATTTAGGTTTGCTTCCACATATCATAGGAAATATCTTGGAATAATATTTCCAACGCCGATGAGTATTTGCGATTTAGAGTTCGTATGAGTACAATATGCCAATTGGAAGTTGGGTTGTTAGAATAAGGAAAGTCCAATCCGGATTTTGGAATTGTAGTTTGGCCTTTTCGATAACAAACATACTTAATTCGTTTTTTGTAATATTTTTAAGGTCTAAAGTGATAGGATTAAGTTTATTCTTTTGAAATAGAGTGTAACATTCCAGAAAAGGTACTTTTCTAGTGAAAAATCTATTAGGTTTTAAGAATATGTATTGAGGTACATAGGCATTCCAATGCCCAATATTGACTAATATTGGGAATGTTAGAGAATATTGGCTTAAGGGTGTCAGCCAAATTTTATGTATTAACAAGTATCTTGACATACACTCCAATCCAAGCTTGTTTAGGAATTGTACCTGCAATGAAGACCTTAAGCAAAAATAATTATATTCATCGCATACTCACATTAGGTACGAGGCATCCAAGTGTCAAGCCTAGGTACCATAGCACATGATCATTTAAAATGATCATGTAGATTAACCATTGCCGAAGGACATAGTGAGGATCCTTGGACAAGAACTGAAATTTCCAGAATGCACAGATTGAGGAAAGTGCACGGCAACACATGTGCAAGAACATGTGCAACCAGCTGAGAGACAAGCCCAACCGATTTGGTTAGCGCGGTTAGGGGGCAGGCATGTCGGATCAAGCCAAGTGGGGCCGAGCCTCCTAAAAAATTCTAGGTCCTAATTAACTAACCTAACCAGCTAATTAACCTAGGACTAACAAAAATAAAACAACTAGTGTGCCCGAAATCCTAAGACCTAACCGGGTGACACTAACCGAATAACTAACTAAAGAAACATCCTAGTACCTAACCTATGATGGTCCAAAGGGGTTGGATATGGTCCTAACGACTTAGGTGTACTTTATTAATTACCCTAGGTCACTTAATTAATTAAATTAGCAACTTAATTTATTTATTTAATTCCTAGTCAAACCGGAGACCCTAAGTCAAATGTTCTCCTAGTTGTAGTCAATTTAGGAGGGGCGTTTTAGGTAATTTAAGTGGAGGATCTTTAGGGTAATTCTTGGGACGTCTATATATTGATATTAGGTCAGTTTTAGACCACTTTTACACGTCCCAAACCAGATAAAACGAAACTCTCTCTAATCTCTCAAGAATTCTCTCTTTTACAATATGCATTGATGAACAAGAAAAGCTTAAGGAAGAGGACGAAGGTTTCGAAGTTTCCAATAAGATTTCGTGGATTCTTCATCTATAAGGTATGGGTTTTTCACTCTTGGAATTCCTTTCCCCAAGAGGTCCTTTCAAGATAAGTTTTCAAGAACTTCGAATACTAGGGTTTTTTACTCTACAAAACGGATTTTCTTCGTAACCCTAGATTTATGATTTTCAATGAAAAGTAAACGTTTTCTACATTCAATTTTGCACTAATTGTTGAGTAATTGATTGATAATGTTTGAATGTAGTGTGATACATGATCTTTCTCTGTGTGATGGTTTTGAATGGGTTGTTTGCATTGTTTGATAACGTGAAAACTTTAGGGTTAGAATTTAAGGTTTGAATGAACCCTTTAATGACCCGTTTCCCTTCTTCTATGTTAGGCATTGATATCGTACATGATTTTATGACTTGTTCTTGATTATGTCATTGAGTGTTTCACTATATTTGATTCTGAATATTGCATAATGAATAAGATTCATGGAAGCAAGAGGTAAGTCTTCTAAACGTGATTACTCTTAGATGTTTATGCTAGCCTATAAGTCATGAGGGTATGTTATGAAAGTATGTATAATGTTGTTATGTTAATATTCTGGACTATGAACATGTAAATCGTGTGATTAAGATAAGAATATGAATATGCACGTTATGATAGTCTCTTGTATGCTTTACACAAGATGATTTTTCCATGTAAATCTCACGTATGAAGGTTTACGATGAAAGGACAATTCTCATCTAATATAAAAGAGCTCATGATCATGTTATACAAGAAGATAATATCCTCTGACCTATTATAAGTTTTTGATAAAACACAAATTAAAGGTTATTTCAAGAAAAGGGACTTAAGCTAAGCACTGATGAACTAGATATGGGAAGTGTCCCTTCCCCAGCGGGAAGGTAGGTTCACAATGATTATCATGATATTGAGGCTACCATGTAATGTGGAACTGTGGGTCACTAATAAATCTCCTAGTTCTTGAACTATGCTTCCACCATAGGATACTAGCTAGTGGATCCACCTAGGAAGCTACGTCAAGTTAGGTTCTACTTTGACCTGTAGACCACCTCTTTTCGGTGTAGTGAAGACACTGGATTCCATGTTTACCTTACATGGTCTATGTCGGTTAATGCCTATGTTCCCTCATGTAAAACGAAAGACAAGTAAAATAATGTTTACTAGGGTAACTTCAGGAGGTTGCTTAGTTTAGGTGGTGGTATGGGACGCTACCTAGACATTGCACAAGTTTACTCTAAGGAAAGTCCTAGGAGATTGTTCTTATGTAATATGATGATATGAACTATATATATTTATGATATATGATGTTATTCTTACATGAATGTTGATCCTTATAGTGAATATGTTATTGAGTTATGTTGTTATATGAAGCAAAGATTTACTTATGGTCTCCTATCGTATCTACTTGGATACGTGGGGTTATGGGGCTTCACATGACCATTGCACTTGTAGGTTGGGGATGGGATCATTGGTAAGTGTTTTGTATGTTATGTTTATATGATTTATTGAATATGAATTGTTAACTTGACTTTATGATAATATGCTTTCGATTATGATCATACTTTAAGTGATGGAATTGTTACTTGTATATTATATGGTATGTGCATTGAAGACTTTTATATGACTTAGCATGTTTCTAAAGAGCTGATAATGATCATTTTTCATGCATGTCCCTATGTGTTATGTGCATATACTCATACTTAGTACATGTGGCGTACTAACCCCATTACATTATTTTACTACAACTGTAGGTTCCGGCCATTGAAGTTAAGTAGGTCGAGTTGAAGAAACTTGGAACTCTTTCTCCAAGTCATGGTAGGTCCTCAAGTTCGGGACGTTACCATTTCAATTTCCAGCTTTAATAAGATTTCGTAGTTTTTAGAATATGTTATTCCGTTATGTTCTTTGGATTTTTTTGTATTAGGCTTATACGACATATTAACTATCTATTGGCTAAGTTCAGATTTGCACTGTTAGATGGTTTCTAGATATGTGAGACAGTTTTAGAATATCCTATGTCTTTATGAATCTTAAGTATGAAGTCTAAGTATACTTCATTAGTATATTTAAAGTTTTTAATTTTTCCACAATTTTTAATGATTACATGTTTTGACGAATGCTAAGAGGCTTGTCTGCGACCTCTGAGAGGTTAACAACGCCGGTCTCATTCGGGGTATGAAGTCCGGATGTGACAAACTTGGTATCAGAGCATGAGGTTAAGTATTGTAATCTTAAACTTAGTATTAGAGTATGAGGTTAAATATCCTTAGGGTAAATGTCACACTAAACCACATTACCTAGCATCTTTTTCATAGTTGTGAAGCGCGCCACAATCGTGGATGAGAGGCTATGTGATGATTAGGAAACTTCTCTTTTCTTGCTACTCTTATGTCGTGCCTGTAGAGCTTTGGAACTATGTGTCTTTTAGAATCTAATACCTTTCATGTGTATATAGTCAATGAACATAAGAAGAACAGCTTCTAGAAGAGTAGGGGAAGAGATTGAGAATGAGGGAGCTACTCCGCAAGGTAACCAAAATGCTCCTGAAGTGCAAGCTGCTGCAAATGATCAAGTTCCGGTGAATCCTCCAGTTATGACGGATGGTGAGGTTAGGGAAGCCCTGTACCAAATGTCCCAAGCCATCACCACCCAAGCTCAAGCCATCACGGCTCAAGCTAACAAAGAGGTTGCACCTCGAGAAAACCAGCATGCTAGTACTATGGCTAGCCGTTTGAGAGACTTTACGAGGATGAATCCCCCAATGTACTTTGGATAAAAAGTGTATTAGGACCCCCAACACATCCTAGATGAGGTCTACAAGATTTTGTTTGCTATGGGGGTGAGTACTACTGAGAAGGCTGAACTTGCTACTTATCAACTCAAGGACGTGGCTCAGACATGGTACAATCTGTGGAAGGATAGTAGGGCTTTAGGAGATGGTCCCGTGACTTGGGAGATCTTCAAAAAGGCCTTTCTTGACAGATTCTTTCCTAGGGAAAAAAAGAGAAACTAAGGTACAGGAGTTCATTAACCTTCGTCAAGGAGGTATGAGTTATAAGGAATACTCCTTGAAGTTCATTAAGCTTTCCAAATATGCTTCTTCTTTGGTTTCTAATGCTAGGGATGAAATGAACCGTTATGTAACGGGCGTGTCCGAAGAGCTTGAAGAAGAATGTCGTGCATACATGATTCATGACAATATGGATCTTTCTACGTTGATGGTTCATGCTCAACAGGTTGAGGAAAGTCGCCTAAGGAAGAGAAATAGGAAATCCAAGAAGGCAAAGTCTTTTGAGAGTGGTTCTCCTAAAAGTAGGCTTGATGTTCAAGACAAATCTAAGTTTAAGAAGAGGTTTCCAAACCAAGTTCCTTCAGATTTCTCCACGAATCGCAATGATAAAGGTTATAATCCTAAATATCAAGAGGGGAGATATGTTGATCCACCAAGAGAAAGACCAAGTTGTGGTAAGTGTGGTAAGAAGAATTGAGGCTAATGTCTTATTGGAACTAATAGTTGCTATGGTTGTGGCAAAGGTGGCCATATGGTAAAAGATTGTCCTAATGTAAGAAGTCAAGGTAAGGGTAATAGTCAAGCTCAACCAAGCGGTCCTAATTCTGAAGCTCCAAAAAGGAACTGTTTCTATGCACTCAAGGCTAGGGGTGAACAAGAAAGCTCTCCCGACATTGTGACGGGTAGGTTACAAGTTTTCTCTATTAATGTTTATGCTTTGCTTGACCCAGGAGCTACCCTTTCTTTCGTTACACCTTTGGTAGCTAGGAAGTTTGATGTACTTCCTGATGTTTTGATTGAGCCCTTTTCCGTGTGTACCCCAATGGGTGAATCTGTAGTTCCAAAAAGAGTCTATAGGAAATGCCCTGTCATGCTGCCCAATAGAGTTGCTCTTGTTGATTTGGTAGAACTTGATATATTTGATTTTGATATCATCTTGGGTATGGATTGACTTCATGATTGTTTTGCTTCCGTAGATTGTACAAAAGGGGTAGTGAAGTTTCAATTCCCTAATGAACCTATTCTAGAATGGAAGGGGGGAAATTCTATGCCAAGGGGTCAAATTATTTCATGTTTAAAGGCTTGTAAGATGATAGCCAAGGGTTGTATATACCATGTGGTGAGGATAAAGGAGGCTTTTCAAACGTATTGAATTCAAGAAAATCGAAACTAGAGTATATATTATTCTAGTAGTATATATGATTCTCAAGATTTCAGTAAGAAAGTAAGAAAGAAAGAAAGAAGTAGGAAGATGAGGGGTGTTAGGATATGATGACTAAATGGTGAGGTTAGACTAAGTAATGATGTAAGTCATTCTTAGTCATTGCACAGTTAGATCCCAATGGAAGTCTTAAAAGAATATCCTAAGTCAACCTACAATGTTCAAAGTGAATGCGAGATCAAAGAAGAAGAAATGTAAGTTCAAAGTGAACTAAGTAAGCAAAGCATGAGAATGTCAAATCATCAGTGTTTGATAAGAATAAAGTTTTAACAGTTATTGGTTTATGCCAATATTGGAGCATGAATATATGCCCCAAGAACTATATATTATGCAAATAATCAAAGAATGGGCATAGCCAATAAAGATTGGCTTATAAAGACTTCATGCCCAATTTAACAACAATTAAAAAAAATTAACTTGTTTACTAAATAGGTGTATGTTTTGGTAAAAGATAGTACCAACTAGAGTCTTAAGAAGATGTTTTCATACTCTATTCTCTCACTTATGTGAAACTTGTATGCGTATATTTTCTTGAGATTTTGGTTGTTTTGTTGTTATCTTGAGAAGATTGATAGCATGGTAACTCTTTCATGCATTTTGAGCTTATGATAAGGTTGAGAAGGAAATTCCTCACTATGTGTTACGAATATGTATCTCTTATATGTTTTTGCATCATAAATTGAGTGCTAAGTGTAATGATATGTTATGTGCTGGTTGTGCGGCTAGTATTGAGTCTTTTACTACCCTCCAAAAGATTTTAGTGTCATTCGGGGACGAATGTTCCTAAGGGGGGGGGGGGATAATGTAACATTCCAGAAAATGTACTTGTCTAGTGAAGAGTCTATTAGGTTTTAAGAGTATGTTTTGAGGTACATAGGCATCCCAATGCCCAATATTGAGTAATATTGGGCATGTTAGAGAATATTGTCTTAAGGGAGTTAGCCAAATTTTATGTATTAACAAGTATCTTGACATACACTCCAATCCAAGCTTGTTTAGGAATTGTACCTGCAATGAAGACCCTAAGCTAAAATATTTATATTCATCGCATATTCACATTAGGTACGAGGCATCCAAGTTTCAAGCCTAGGTACCATATCACATGATCATTTAAAAAGATCATTTAGATTAAGCAGTGCCCAAGGATATATCGAGGATCCTTGGACAAGAAGTGAACTTTCCAGAATGCAAGGATTGAGGGAAGTGCACAGCAACACAGGTGCAAGCACATGTGCAACCGGTCGAGAGACAAGCCCAACCGATTCAGTTAGGGCGGTTAGGGGGAAGGGGTGTCGGATCAAGCTAAGTGGGGCCAAGCATCCTAACTAATTCTAGGTCCTAACTAACTAACCTAACTAGCTATTAACCTAGGACTAACAAAAATAAACCAACTAGTGTTCCCGAAATCCTAAGACCTAACCGGGTGACACTAACCGAATAACTAACTAAATAAACATCCTAGTACCTAACCTAGAATGGTCCAAAGGGGCTTGTTATGGTCCTAACGACATAGGGTTACATTAGTAATTACCCTAGGTCACTTAATTAATTAAATTATCAACTTAATTATTTAATTTAATTCCTAGTCAAACCCGAGACGCTAAGTCAAATGTTCTCCTAGTTATAGTCAATTTAGGAGGGGCATTTTAGGTAATTTAAGTGGAGGGTCTTTAGGGTAATTCTTGGGACGTCTATATATTGATATTAGGTCAGTTATAGACCAATTTTACACATCCCAAACCTGATCAAAGGAAATTCTCTCTAATCTCTCAAGAACGCTTTCTTTTCCAAACTCCATTGAAGAACAAGAAAAGTTTAAAGAAGAAGAAGACGTTTTCAAAGTTTCCAATAAGATTTCGTGGATTATTCATCTATATGGTATGGGTTTTTAAATCTTCGGATTCCTTTCCCCAAGAGGTCCTTTCAAGATATGTTTTCAAGAACTTTGAAAACTAGGGTTTTTTACTCTACAAAACGGATTTTCTTCCTAACCCTAGATTTATGATTTTCAATGATAAGTAAATGTTATCTATATACAATTTTGCATGAATTGTTGAGTAATTGATTGATAATGTTTGAATGTCGTGTGATACATGATATTTTTTATGTGATGGTTTCTATTGGGTTATTTGTATTGTTTGATAACGTGAAAACGTTAGGGTTTGAATTTAAGGTTTGAATGAACCCTTTAATGACCCGTTTCCCTTCTTCTATGTTATGCATTGATCTCGTACATGCTTTTATGAGTTGTTCTTGATTATTTCATTGAGTATTTCACTATGTATGATTATGAATATTGCATGATGAATAAGATTCTTGGAAGCAACAGGTAAGTCTTCTAAACGTGATTAGTCTTAGATGTTTATACAGGCCTATAAGTCATGATGCTATGTTATGATAGTATGCATGATGTTGCTATGTGAATATTCTAGACTATGAACATGTAAATCGTGTGATTATGATAAGAATATGAATATGCACGTTATGATACTCTCTTGTATAGTTTACACAAGATGATTTTTCCATGTAAATCTCACGTATGAAGGTTTACGATGAAAGGACAATTCTCATCTAATATAAAAGAGCTCATGATCATGTTATACAAGAAGATAATCTCCTCTGAGCTATTATAAGTTTTTGATAAAAGACAAATTAAAGGTTATTTCAAGAAAAGGGACTTAAGCTAAGCACTAATGAACTAGATATGGGAAGTGTCCCTTCCCCAGCGGGAAGGTAGGTTCACAATGATTATCATGATATTGAGGCTACCATGTAATGTGGAACTATGGGTCTCTAATAAATATCCTAGTTCTTGAACTATGCTTCCACCATAGGATACTAGCTAGTGGATCCACCTAGGAAGCTACGTCATGTTCGGTTCTACTTTGACCGGTAGACCACCTCTTTTCGGTGTATGGAAACACTGAATTCCACATTTATCTCACATGGTCTATGTCGGTTAATGCCTATGTTCCCTCATGTAAAACGAAAGACAAGTAAACGAACATTGACTAGGGTAACTTGAGGAGTTTATTTAGTTTAGGTGGTGGTATGGGACGCTACCTAGACATTGCACAAGTTGACTCTAAGGGAAGTCCTAGGAGATTGTTCTTATGTAATATGATGATATGAAAGATATATGATTATGATATATGATGTTACTCTTACATGAATGTTGATCCTTATAGTGAATATATTATTGAGTTATGTTGTTACATGAAGCAAAGATTTACTTATGGTCTCCTATCTTATCTACTTGGTTATGTGGGGTTATGGGGCTTCACATGACCATTGCACTTGTAGGTTGGGAATGGGATCATTGGTAAGTGTTTAGTATGTTATGTTAATATGATTTATTGAATATTAATTGTTAATGTGACTTTATGAGAATATGCCTTCGATTATGATCATGCTTTAAGTGATGGAATCATTACTTGTATATGTTATATGGTATGTGCATTGAAGACTTTTATATGACTTAGCATGTTTTCTAAAGAGATGATAAATGATTTTTTTTCATGCTTGTCCCTATGTGTTATGTGCATATACCCATACTTAGTACATGTGGCGTACTAACCCCATTACTTTATTTTACTACAATTGTAGGTTCCGGCAATTGAAGTTAAGCAGGTCGAGTTGAAGAAGCTTGGAACTGTTTCTCCAAGTCATGGTAGGTCCTCAAGTTCGGGACGTTACCATTTCAATTTACAGCTTTATGAAGATTTAGTAGTTTTTAGAATAAGTTATTCCGTTTTGTTTTTTTGGATTCTTTTGTATTAAGGCCTATATGACATATTGACTATCTATTGGCTAAGTCCAGATTTGCAATCTTAGATGGTTACTATATATGTGAGACAATTTTAGAATATCGTATGTCACTATATATCTTAAGTATGAATTTATACTTCATTAGTATATTATATGTTTTTAATTTTTCCGCAATTTTTAATGATCACATGTTATGACAAATTCTAAGAGGCTTGTATGCGACCTTTAAGAGGTTAACGACGCAGGTCTCATCCGGGGTATGAATTCCGGGTGTGACATAGAGTTAAGGTTTTTGGAGAAAGAACACAAGAGGAGAAGAAAGGAGAAAAGAGCAAAGATCATCATTCGTAAGGATTTAGCTTGTGGAGTTTTTGATGCGGTGATCCGTAGGAGGTATGTGATATTACATAGCATTGGGTTAGTTAAGCTACACGCCAAACATGATTCGATTCAACAGGTTATATTTATTTGAATGTGAATCGTATAAGTTCTTGATAAAATTAATTTGAAATCTTGTGGGTTCTTTTTGTTCAAGCTTCTAGAGATTTATTCATGTCTTTAGGTGTAAATTCAAGTTATATCATTCATATATTGGGGTTTAGTCGATTCTGTCAAATCCGAGAGCACACCTTAGATGTAACCGGCGTTGTCGTCCTCAAAGAGGACTAAGACTAGCCTCTTAGCATTCTTCATTACATTCATGGGTTAAAAAATGCGGAAAATTAAAACTTTTCATCTATATCTACTTCATGAGGTTTACTTATACCTCTCGCTTACACATGATATATTCATAGCGAGTTTACTTAGACTCCTCGTATATGATTATTACATAGTCTTCTACTTTTTTGGCACATATATATAAGATACACAATATAGTATTAAAAAGGATGTCTCATGTTAAACAATCTAAAAGGAATAGAACAATACGGGCATAGCCCTTGCAAAAATGTATAAATGCCACTTAGGGCTTACAACGATATCTTGAAACAACAAGAGTGAAATTATTGGTTTTAGACTATCACAATGTAACAGAGCTAGAGTGAGAAAAAGGCAACATCCTCGGAACATGAGGACATACCCATACTTTGAGAAATGATCCATACCATTCTTGCAATGTGGTCATGAACCATTCAACAACCGAAACCTATAATGTTTGGGAAAAGGGAGAATAGGGGTTATCACATCACTTGTACTAAGTATGGAAAAATATGTACACACAATATAGAAATCATGCTAAAAAGGGACATTTGATAAAACATGCCAATTTACTTTGAAAAGACTTATGCTCAAACCAAAAACACATATAAGGAAATAATCATATACCCCTTAAGACATAAGCATATTCCAAACTAGACCAAAATACTCAAGTTAAGCCAAGTCAACATATGTATAGCATAATAGAATTCATAGCCAATGCAACTCTACCATCATTTTATAACCACAAAGCATGTTCATGAGTTCTACCATTATAATATAAGTGACACCCTTTCCCATAAACCTTCGCCAAGCCTACTAGTGCAATGGTCAAGTGAAGCCCCATAACTCCACTCAACCAAGCAAACTAACCAAAGGATCATGAATAATGTCAAACTTCACATAACATAGCATTATAAGTACTCATCCTCGTATTAAGAAATATACACCATTAACATGAACAACAAACATAAGCATGACATTTATTTCATAAGAGCAAAAAACATAAGAAGATCCTTCTAAGACTTCCCTCAAGGCTAACTAGTCCAACGTATAGGTAGAGTACCATACCCTTACCTCGACTAAGTCAAACCCCTTAGGTCATCCTAGTTAGAGTTCACTTTATGATTTCATATTACTTTTGGGAACATCATGCCTTAACAACGTAGACCACATGAGCTAATGCAGAATCCGGTGTCATGGAACCCTACACCCAAAGAAGGTGGACTACTTGCCAAGGTAGTAAAAAAACATTAACATATCATCTATGTGGATCCACTAGCTAATATTACTATGGGGGTAACATTGTTCAAGAATTAGGAAATGTGTTTGGGACCCTCTTTATGCTACATGCATTATAGTCTCCAATCTCATGATTACAATAGTGAACCTACCTTTCCTATGTGGGAAGGGACACTCCTCACTACTAGTTTACTCGGTGCTAAGCTAGAGTCCCTTTTTGAAATGTCTTTCTTCAATAATCATAACTTAGTTTAGATAATAGGAGACTACTCCTTATATAGTCATAGTCTTTAGCTCAAGAAATTGTATGAAGACATAGTTTAGATAATAGGAGACTACTCCTTATATAGTCATAGTATTTAGCTCAATAGAAATTGTATGAAGACACCCTTTCAATACAACCCTCACATCCTTTACGCTTTAACGTCATTATAATATAGTAAGGCACATAGGTACTTCATAGCCAGCCCTATATCAATACATCTTAACATAATCTCACAATATACGTATTCAAGATATTTCAATTGCATATCATACCAACATCTACTTAATTCAATCATAAGATATACTTCAATTGAACTTCATCACCAAGTACGAGCCATCATAATAGAAGTAAAGGTTTGAGATCAAAAAGACTTACCCAATCTCGTTCAATAGCCATCATTCATGGTTTTACCATCAAAAAATCAATTCCACCCAACAATAGGCATAACATCATCACACCATGGTATATAACATAATGTCTAAGTCAATAATAACCGTCCTAATCAATTCAATCAACAGTTCATGAACTATGGTTAAGAGGAAAAGGGTTCATTCATGAATTCTTCAAGAGCCACGATCAATCCCAACAATGATAGCTACTACGAATTACATAAATGAATTAAGACCATAAAGACAACCCACACATTCCCCTACTTTCATGAATGAACAAGTAAGAAACAAGAATTATAGAAATTCGGGAAAGGACATAATCTATAAAAAAATTCCAACAATTAACATCAATTACTCAACAATCTACACTTGATTAGACATAGGAAATCATAATTCGACCTAATTAATAATCAATTTTGACTTTTGAAGAAACCCATTAGTAAAGAAAAACCCTAAGAATTGGGTAATTTGAAAAATAAATTTTTAGAGGACCTCCTGGGGAAAGGAATCCCAAGAGAGAAGAACACATACCTTAATAAAGCTTTGTCCACGAAAATTGGGTGAAAACCTTGGCGACTTTGTCTTCTTCCTCAAGCTTCTTGTTCTTCAATGGAGGATGAATGAACAGAGAGAAATAAGAAATAAGTGGGAGCAATTTGTGTTTCAATTTGTGCTTGAGTTTTGGAGTGGGAAATGAATAATTTTTTTATCAAAAGTCAATATATAGTTTACCCCCAAAATACCCAAACTACCCCTAATTAAGTTGGACTTCCAAAAGTGAAGTGCAACTTAAATTCATTGTGAACCCCCATACATATTCACACCCCACTTCATGGTCCGTGAAGTGCATGATGGACCGTGGTGGTGGTCGTGGAGTGGTGATGCAATAGCTCCCTCAAACGACCACCTCCACTTTTTCCCTCCAAGGCAACTTCACGAGCTACCTTGACCCCCTCCGTGAAGATGCACCACGGCCCATTAAGTGGCTCGTCGTGCTCTTAAGCAGTAGATCACCAACACCTCAACAAACTCCTCTCAACTGGCTAAGGCAATTTCATGGCAGCTTTCCCCCATCCATCAAGTGCACCACGAGTCATGAAGAGGCTCATGGTGTCTTTGACAGTTGCTAGATCCAAAGACCTCTTCCCCTACATGGACAAGTGATCTTCACGAGCTCCCCACCTTGGTCGTGGTCATGGCCACGATCCGTAGTCATGCTCGTGAAGAGTGAGGTAGTGGCCTCCTTTTTTGGGCAGCGTTGGCCTCTTGGCTTTGGCTTGCCCTTGAAGGTGGCACTCCTTACTTGGCCTTGATTCCGTATACCCCCTCTTGGGCACCTATTTCCATCATTATTACCTCATGATGATTAACCCTTTATGCCCCTCTTTAAAATAATCAAGGAACCATACTAGTCCAAGTTACAAGTTCACCGGACGTCGTGGACGTTCCTTGACATTTTAACTCCAACAACTTCTAAATGATTTATATTCATTATTTTAGGCCTTATAACTGTGTTGCAAACCTTAGACACTCATGTGAGGCTCTAGATTAGATTTTAGACTTTCAGAGTGTTATATTATCCCCCCACCCTTAGGAACATTCGTACTCGAATGACACTAAAATCTTTTGAATGGAAAGGATAGACCCAATACTAGAAGCCCCACCAACAACATATATACTCAACATGAGTTACAACTCAAACATGGAATTTACGCATAGTAATTAAAAACTTCAATTACTACACATAAGAGATAAAAACCACAACATGAGGAATTACCTTCTCACAACAACATGAGCTCAACATATCATTAAAGAGTCAGTTATGCCAACATTCAACATATCAACATGCACAATATCGTTTTTATAAAGGCAACAACATACCAAGTACACAATAAGTGCAAAACAAGAAAATAGCATTTTCCATAAACTTTATTTTGGCAAAAACCTTTACCACAATTATGCATATCTTTCAAAACAAGTAAAATTCAAATTAACTTATTATTTTCATTATTAATAGGAAAAATAAACCTTAATTATCAAAGAGATGAGGGTAATAGAACTTCATGTCGGACTCGGCCTCCCATATTGCTCCCTCAACTAGGTGGTTTCTCCATAGAACTTTTATGGAGGCCAACTCTTTGTTTCTTAATTTCTTCACTTAAAGATTAAAAAATTTCACCAGAACCTCTAAATAGGAGAGGTTCTCATCCACACCAAGACCATCAATAGGAAGAATGGACTCGGGATCACCAATGCACTTCTTAAGCATGGAGACATGGAACACTAGATGAATCAAAGCTAGTTCACTAGGTAGTCTCAACTCGTATGCAACCTTACCAACCCTTTGCAAAATTTAATAGGGACCCATATATCGAGGATTTAACTCCTTTATTGCCAAATCTCATCACCCCTTTCATAGGTGAAATTTTTAAATACACTTTATCACCTTCTTCAAATTCAAGCTTTCTTCTTCTATTGTCAGCATAAGACTTTTGCCATCTATACGCCGTCTTCAACCTATACCTTATGTCACGAATTTTTTCCAAAGCTTCATATACTAATTCGGGACCAAGAAGTGAAAACTCACCAACTTCAAAAAATCCAACCGGAGATCTACATCTCTTACAATACAAAGCTTCAAAATGAGCCATGTATATGGAAGAATGGTAACTATTACTATAAGAGAACTCAACCAAAGGCAAATGTTCAACCCAGTTTTCCTTAAAGTTGATCACACAAGCTCTAAGCATATACTCAAGGATTTGAATAGTACGCTCTGCTTGACCATCCTTTTGAGGATGAAAAGCGGTGCATAACTTCACCTTTGTACCCAACCCTTTTTGGAATGACCTCCACAACCTAGATGTGAATTGTGCACCCCTATCCGATATGATGGATATGCCTGAAAGCAGAAGAGGTAGCTTACTAACCATTTTTTATGTGCGCGTACCACTTTTGAGTATCTTTGCACTGCTAGCTCCCTTAGATCATTGGCTACCAGAAAGACTAGAACTCAGGAACGGTCCTTTATCCAACGGGGGATTGGCTGGGACGGGGAGCTCGGTCCCTCGAGAGAATGACGAGTCTCACCCACTTTTTGGGCCGGCTTCGTGATTTTATGCTTGGAAAATGCTCTTGTATCGCTGGGCCCCTACCTGTTTTTTTTCCCAATCTGTCACTTGCTCTAGTTTTGGAGTTTTCCCCAACCAACAAGGCTCCTAGCCAAATAATCCTATACTCCCCCTATCGGGATCATGTACCTGGGTAAAAGATCTAGTGGTGCTACCCGAAGACTTAAATAAATAGCCATCGCTATTAAGAACAACCCCAATCCAATGAGAATTTGCGCGTAGCTTCTGGTCTTTGTATGCTCCTTCTATGCTGTCCAGAAAAGACAAATGCAATTCATTCAACAATAAACTATCTTTGCCATACTTCCTTGATAGGTGAGACTTTAGGAAAGTAGGTAGAAGAAGGAGACAAGAACTATCTTGCTATACCTGAATCAGTTTGACTCAATGCTTGCACTTGGATCTGGAGTGTGCTAGTGAGTCCCAAGCGAAGGAAAGAAGGACATGAGAGGCACCTCTGATCGTTCACCTCTAATGTGACACTGAGACCTAAAAAAGCAAGGTCAAAATCCATCCCTCCCTTTTTCTCTGTTCCAGGTACAAGTCAAGTTGAATTTACAAAAAAAAATTCAGTGTTTGAAGTATTCAAATCCATAAATTCACTGGCCGGAACCCGCATGCGGCTCACGCCATTCGAGGTGGCCCAGCCCAGCATTCATTCGCAAATCCGGCTGTCGGTCTATCTCATATTCGCAGAAGAAGGAACTTGCTTAATGCCATGCCGGAATACCATGAGGACATAAAATCTCATCTATGAAGATTATTGCATAATCCTCCGCTGAGTAAGTGGACTTGACAGGAATAAAATGAGCGGGCTTTGTCAATCTATCAACCACTTCCCATACAGTGTGATTTTGCCTCCTAGTACGAGGCAAACCCACTACGAAGTCCATATTAATCTCTTCCCATTTGTAAGTGGGAACTTACATTTCTTAGAGTAAGCCACCCGACTTTTGGTGCTCGGCTTTCACTTGTTGGCAATTGGGACACTTGGCAACCAATTCTGCTATGTCCCTTATTAAGCCATCCCACCAAAATACCTCTCTAAGGTCCTGATACATTTTAGTAGAACCCGGATGAATAAAGTAACGGGAACCAGAGCTTCCTTAAGAATCAGGTTTCTCAAATCATCAACATTGGGAAGAAACAATCTTTCTTGATACCTCAAAACACCATCCCCCCTAAGGAGATGACTCATTAATCTTACCAAGAACCAATTCTTTCAACTCCATCAATGATTGATGAAGTTGTTGCTTGGACTTCACCTCAACCACCAAAGATGATTCGGAGTTATGATGGACCATCAAAAACCACCATTTGGAGAATCTTCGAACCTAATACTCAAACGAGCCAACCTATGAACATATTTCACTAGGACTTTCTTGGCTTCTTCTACATGAGACACACTACCCATGGTCATACGACTTAGAGCATCCTCCACCACATTGTCCTTGCCAGGGTGGTAGAGAACACTCATGTCATAATCCTTCAACAATTCCAACCATCTTCTTTGTCGGAAATTTAAATCCTTTTGAGTAAACACGTATTGAAGACTCTTATTGTCGGTATGCACATCGACATGAACACCATAAAGAAAATGCCTTCATATATAAGGAAAATATTACGACCGCTAACTCAAGATCATGAGTTGGATAATACTTCTTATGCACCTTAAGTTGTCTAGAAGAATAGGCTACTACGTTCCTATGTTGCATAACGAAACACCCCAAGCCCACTTAGGATGCATCACAATATACCACGAAGACCTTAGTACCCTCCGGTAGAGTTTACACCGTGGCAGAGGTAATACTATATTTCAAGATTTTGAAGCTTCTTTCACATGTCTCTGACCACTCCAATTTCATACTCTTTTTGGTCAAGGTAGTCAAGGGAGAAGCAATGGATGAAAAACGATCCACAAACCTCCTATCGTATCTCGCTAGACCCAAGAAACTCCTAATATCGATTGGAGTCAATGGTCTAGGCCAATTTTTCACCGCTTTGGTTTTCCTTGGATCAACCTCAACTCCCTCACTATAGATGATATGACAAAAAAATGCCACCAACCTCAACCAAAACTCACATTTGATATACTTGGCAAATAGTTGGTTTTCCTTAAGCACTTATAAAACCACTCTCAAATTGTCCATGTGTTCACCCTCATTTTTCGAATATACCAAATGTTGTCAATGAAGACAATGCCAAATGATTCTAGGTAACTTCAAAACACCCTATTCATTAGGTCCATAAAATCGACTGGGGCATTAGTTACACCAAAGGAAATTACTAAGAACTCATAGTGACCATATCTAGTTCGAAATGTCATTTTTCGTATATCCTCACCTGTCACCCTAAGTTGGTGATACCCAGATCTCAAGTCAATCTTAGAAAAGTAGCTTACCCCTTGGAGAGTATCAAACAAGTCGTCAATCCAAAAGAGATGATACTTGTTCTTAAAGTGACTTCATTGAGTTGGGAATAATAAATGAACATTCTAAGGGACCCATCCTTCTTCTTCACAAAAAATACCTGTGAACCCAAACGAGAAATACTAGGTCTAATGAATCCTTTGCCTAGCAAGTACTTGACTTGAGCCATCAACTCTTTCAATTCGGCTGGAGCCATCCAATAATGAGGAATCCAAATGGGGTTGGTATATGGTACAAAGTTAATACCAAAATTGATTTTTCGTTCGGGATGAACTTCGGGAGATTATTACAAAAGACCTTCGGAAATTCCCTCACTACGACGACCAACTCAATGGGAGGATTTTCAAAATCTAAATCTTTGACTGTTACAATATGGTAGAAAAACCCTTCAGAAATCATTTTAAAAGCCTTAATACAAGATATAATATGACATCTAGGAATAGGATCCCCCTCCCCACTCTAAGACGGGTTCATTTGGAACATTGAAGTTGACAATTCTTGTTCACAATCAATGGAAGAAAACCAATCATGTAACCAATCCATCCTCAAAATGACATCAATATAAACCATATCAAGTTCTACTAATAAAAAATGAGTAACTTTATTGGGCAACTTTATCGGACAATTTCTATATACTCTCTTTCCAACCACCGGGTAGTTACCATAAAAGGTTCATTTAGGACATCGGGCAAAATATCAAACTTTCTAGCTACCAAAGGAGTAACAATAGATAATGTAGCACCCGAATCAAGTAAAGCATAAATATCAACAGAGTATACTTGTCACATAATGGTAAACACATAGGGAGAACTCTGTTGTTCACCCCTAGAGCAAAGAGCATAAAATCGATTCTTTCTTGGAGCATCAACATTAGAACCACTAGCTTGAGCTTGACCACTCCCTTTGTCTTACCCCTTCAAATTAGGTCAATGTCTAACCTTGTGGCCACTCTTGCCACATCCAAATCAATTGTCCGTCCCAACAAGGCACTCACCATAATGCTTCTTACCACACATTCCACAAGTTGGTTTCCTACTTTGGTAAACTAGTACCCTTTCCCTTTTTTGACTTAGGGTTAGACACCCTAACATCACGAGCCTTGGGAAATTTAGAAGGAACTTGATTAGAATACCTCTTCTTAAACCTAGGCTTGTCTTGAATGTCAAGCCTACCCTTTGAAGAACAACCTTCATAGGGGTTGTCCTCTCTATTCTACCTCCTTAGTCTAGTTTCTTTCACATGTTGAGCATGGACAATGAGATGATAAATATTCATATTATCATGAAGCATAGCCGAACGACATTCTTCTACAAAGTCTTCGGACACCCCCGTAATAAAAAGAATCTTTTCATCCCTTGGGTTAGACACCAAGGATGGAGCATACTTGGACAATTTAGTAATCTTCAAGGAATAGTCAAGTACACTCATACCTGCTTGACCAAGGTTGATGAATTCTTCTACCTTAGCTTCCCTCAACTCTCTTCCAAAGAACCTATAAAGGAATTACTTCTTGAAGATCTCCCAAGTCACCAAACCACCTCATAGCGCCTATTATCCCTCTATTGTATGTACCAAGTTTGGGCCACATCTTTGAGTTGATAGGCCGCCAACTCGGCCTTCTCAATTGAGGTCACACCCATAGCATAGAGAATCTTATGGACCTCATAGAGGAAATCATGAGGGTCTTCATCCAATTTCGAAGCAAAGATCATAGGTGGGTTGATTTTAGTAAAGTCTCTCAAATGAGAGGCCATAGTGCTAGCATGTTGAAGAACTCAGGGTCCAACCTCCGTATTAAATTGGGCAGTCATAGCTTAGACTTGAGAAGTGACGACATTAGATTGAGAGGTCAAGCTTGGGCCAAATTGAGAAAAGCCGCCCTTATGTCTCCATCGGTCATCAGTGGAGGAGAAACCGAAACTTGATCACCTATAGCAAATTATTCAAATGGAGTGACTTGGTTGTCTTGTGGAGGAGCTTGATTATCATGAGCTCCCACATTAGCAATACTTTCTTCAGCTTTTCGTGTTGCTTCCCTTCGAGTATTCATACATATAAACACGATACAAGGTTTAGGTGAAAGCACAAAATAAGACTCTAGTGGAACGACATAGGAATGCAAGAAGATGAGAGTTTTCTAAGCATCATATAGTCTTTCATTCATAAATGTGGCACGCTTCACAATTATGAATAAGAATCTACATTGACGTGGTTTAATGACACATCAGTTAAAGGGATATTGAAACCCATGCTCTGATACCAAGTTTGTCAAGTCCGGGGAGCACCCCCTATACGTAAACGACTTCGTCAACCTCGTAGAGGACTAAGACTAGCCTCTTAGCATTCGTCATTACATTTATGGGTTAAAAAGTGAGGAAAATTAAAACTTTTCATCTACATCTACTTCATGAGATTTATTTAGACCGTTTGCTTTGTAACATTTTGAAATCCTAAGTCACGTGGTAAGACTTAACCAGGCTCCTTAAGGTCTAAATCATTGTTCCTAGCCAAATTAGGTGTATATAGAGTGGTTAAAGTGTTTTAGAACTAAAATGTTCAAGAACGTCCATGACGTCCGTAAAGTTGGTTCATGAAAGGGCTACTGTGTTCTAATTAGTTTGACTAAGTCTAAGGGTCGGAATCGAGCGAAAGTTTGTAGCAATAGGTGTATCACATAGTGAGGGATGGTTTCATGATGAAAAAGTCACGGTACGACTCCCCAAGGACCCACCAAGGGCCCTCGAGGAGGACCCTTGTGGCAGGAAGGTGCAACACTGCCTGGCAGTGTGCCTCGACGGATGGGACGATGGGGCGTCACGGGCACGACGGGGAATCAAGGCTACCGGCGTATCACCTGTAGTCGCCTCCTCAAGAACCCTCGCCTGCACAATCTCTGACCGAGACAACAGAAGTGCAGGATGGAGGGAGGGTCGTCTATCACACCCCCGACAGACCGTCGACGGGGTTTCATCGGTGGGGGCCTATTATGTTTCGGTGAATTAAAGTATAGTTCATTTAATTTGTTAAGTGTCTTAGGTGTAATTGTGGATTTAGGTAAGACTAATTAAGTTTACTTAGACCCACTATAAATACCCTCAATCCTCATTAACCTAATCACATTTCTCAAAATAAACTCTCTTCCTTCTCTCTACTTTCTCTCTCTATTGGAAGACTCCATTGGAGAATAGCTTGGGAGGTTCATTGGGGGCTGGTTTAGCAAGAAATCACCATCAAAACGTCATCAAATCTTAAGGTATGGGATCTAATTCACCTTTGAGACTTCTTCCCTCAAAGGTCTCCTTCACAGATTTTTCCAAAAGTTGAATTCCATATGGGTTTCATTCAATTTCGAATTTGATTTTATGAATTGAGTTGTTCATGTATTCTTTGGGTTATAATGAGTACATTATCATATATTATAACTTGATTATGATGAATTGATGTGGTTTGGTTTAGGTTGTAGATGATGACCCTTAACCCTTAACCCTTAACCCTAGGTATGAGATTGATATGAATTAGGTTGGGTTTGATGTAATTGATCTTATTATTGGTTAAATCATCTTTAATGATTGTTATTGCATTGATCATGAATCTATTGTGATGAATTGAATTCCTTCATGCTAACTCTTACTTCTATTGTGGTTAATTGTCATTAAGCTATGATGTTGTGTTGAAGTATACGTTATTTAAAATGATAGGATTGTATGATGATTGAATTAAAATGATTTAGGTTTTGGTTGTGAGGTTGTCTAGGAGTACATGTTATAGAGAAGTTGTTATGTAAGGATGTGCTCTATTATGATGAAATGTGCAAGTGTCAACTTCACCAATAAGAATTGTGAATGAAAGGACTAATTCTCATGAAATTCTTATTAAGCCATGACAACGAATATATGAGGGCTAGGCTCTATGACCTAATATATATATATTTATGATTTTAATAAGAGTAAAGGCATTTCAATAAAAGGGACCTAGCTTAGCACCGAGTGAGCTTGTATGTGAGGGAGTGACACTTTCTTACATAAGGAAAGGTAGGGTTCACTACGGTCCTCACGGGGTGGATAGCCTCATGACCCAAGGTAGGGTGTATAGTCGATATGTCCATGGTTCTTTTCCCCAAGCTCCATCAACTATTTTGCCACCATAGGATACTAGCTAGTGGATCCACATAGATAGCTATGTTTACGTTAGGTTCTACCTTGGCCGGTAGACCACCTTCAATCGGTGTAAGGTTTTATGACACCGGATTTCACATTGGCTCATGTGGTCTATGTCGGTTAAGGCAAGAGTTCCCTAAAAAAAATGAATGAATAAGATGTAGACTAATCAAATTTACTTTAGGGGTTTGACTTTAGCTTTGGTAGGTGTATGGGACTCTACCTACGCCTTGCACTGGTTTGCCTTGATAGGAGCTTTGAGAAGTCAATATTATGTATGTAAATGGCAATATAATGTAATTGACTTTGTACATTGAATAAAATGCTTATGAGTATGAGGTTGATGTCCTTTGTTGAAGAAGAATACTACATGAAGATTATAGTTAGTATGATTTGTTTTGCTATGCTTTACTCTTACCCATGTTTTATAATGATATTTCTTGATGATAGGATCTTATGAGATTAAGGGCTTAAATATGATGGTATGCATGTGGTATAGTTAGTTGCTTTGTATATTCAAATAAATGGTCTAAATAGCATGATTTTCTTAAATTTCCTTTTTCTAAGCATACTTGATTGGTAATTGTACATATGGTCTCATACTTAGTACATGTGAAGTACTAACCCCATTTCCTTCCCTTCTCCCAAACAATTTAGGTTTCGGTCGTTGAATTGGCTTCGAGGTGCTTGGAAGGAAGACTTGGAAATCTTATCATCCAAGTGGTAGGTCCTCATTCTCCCGAGGGTGATGCCGACATTTTATCACTATGCTACTTAGTTACTATAATTCTGTGTTGACTCTATTATTCATTTGAGACGTTGTTGTATATAGCGTATATGTGTCTTCTTTTAATGATGTAGGGCTATGCCCAAGATTTATTGTCTTTGTTAGATGGTTTATGAGATGAGACGGCTTTTATGACTATTATTTCTTTACTATATAAATGGGTGAAATAAAAGTAGAAGACTATGTAATCTTCGTATATGAACAAGTCTATGTATACTTGATATAAATACGATTATCTGTATGTAGAGGTCTATGTAAACCTCCGAGTAGATATATATAAAAAGTTTTAAATTCTTTCACATTTTAATCGATGAATGATATGACGAGGCTAAGAGGTTTGTCTTAGTCCTCAAAGAGGACTCCGCTGCCGGTTACGCCTGGGGGGTAAACCCGTATGTGCCAAACTTGGTATCAGAGCAAGAGGTTGAATATCCTTGATGTTAACGTCTCTCTCAACCACGTTATATAGGTTTGTATTCATAATTGTGAAGCGCGCCACACTTATGAATAGGAATTTATTTGATGCTTAGGAATCACTCTCATTGTTGGAAATCCATATAGTGCCTCCAGAATGTACTTTATATATGTTTTCGCCTAAACCTTGTGTTTTGGTTATAGGAGATGAATACTAGAAGGAATGCAGCCAGAAGACTTGAGGAGGAGATTGCTGCTGCGGGAATTCCTACCCGTGATGATCCAGTTCCTCCTCTTGAAGAGATTGTTGCTGATGATCAGGCTCCAGTTGACCCTCCACCTATGACAGATGCTCAGATGAGGGCTATTCTTGCTCAAATGGCTCAAGCCATGACTACTCAAGCTGAAGTCGCAATGGTGCAAGCCCAAGCTATGACTGCCCAAGCCAATAGGGATATTGCACCTAGGGTCCCTGAGCAAACTATGGCTTCCCGACTTAGGGACTTCACCTGAATGAATCCTCATATCTTCTATGGGTCTAAGGTTGATGAAAACCCTAAAGAATTCATTGATGAGGTCTATAAGATTTTGTGTGCTATGAGGTTTTCTTCTATGAGAATGTCGAGTTGGCCTCATACCAACTCAAGGATGTGTCTCAGACATGGCATGTGCAATGGAAAGACAATAGGCCACTTCAAGGTGGGCTAGTGACTTGGGAGTTTTTCAAAAGGGCTTTCCTTGACCGGTTTTTCCCTAGGGAGATGAGAGAAGCTAAGGTGGTAGAATTCATCAATCTCCGTCAAGGAGGTATGAGTGTTCATGAAAACTCTTTGAAGTTCATTCAATTGGCCAAATATGCTCCTTCCTTGGTCTTCGATCCTAGAGACAAGATGAGTCGGTTCGTGACAGGTGTGTCGGATGACTTGCAAGAAGAATGTCAACCAGCTATGCTTCATGATAACATGAATATTGGTCGTCTCATGGTACATGCTAAAAGGGTTGAGGAGGCTAGAGGAAAAAGGAAGGATAAGGATTCAAGAAGGACAAGGTCTTTCGAGGGTGAAACTACTAAAGATAGGTTTGGAATTGAAGACAAGCCTAGATTCAAGAAAAGGTTCTCAAATCAAGTTCCATCCAAATTTCCCAAGGTTAGGGATGGGAAGGCCCCTAGACCAAGAGTTCAAAAAGGGAAAAGTGGGAATTCGTTTAATGAGAATCCACCTTGCAAGGAATGTGGGAAGAAGCATTTAGGTGCTTGCCTCCTTGGGTCGGACAAGTGCTTTGGTTGTGGAAAGACTGGTCACAAAGTGCGGGATTGTCCTAATGCTAAGGGACAAGAGAAGGGTGGTCATCCAAGTGGTTCTAATGATGCTCCCCAAAAGAACCGTTTCTATGCTCTTCGTTCGAGAGATGACCAAGAGGCCTCTCCCGATGTGGTGACCGGTATGTTAAAAATTTTTGCTATTGATGTGTATGCTTTGCTTGATCCGGGTGCTACTTTGTCTTTCATTACTCCCTTAGTAGCTAAAAAGTTCGATACTTTACCCGATGTTTTGCATGAACCTAGTTTGGTGTCTACTCCGGTGGGTGAGTCAGTTATAGCAATAAGAGTCTATCGAAATTGTCCTATTTCTATGCCCCATAGAGTTTCTCTTGTAGATCTAGTTGAACTAGACATGTTTGATTTTGATGTCATTTTGGGTATGGATTGGTTGCATGCTAGCTTCACTTCTATTGATTGTAGGACTAGAGTTGTAAGGTTTAGCTTCCCAAATGAACCTATTTTTGAGTGGAAGGGTGGGAATTCTCTTCCTAGAGGCGTTTCATATCATCTCTAAAAGCGTGTAAGATGATCTCAAAAGGGTAAAAAGTTCGAGTGGTCAGAAGCCTGCGAGAAGAGTTTCCAATTATTAAAAGATAGGTTTACTTCCGCTCCGGTGTTAACTTTACCAGAAGGTTCTAAAGGGTTCGTTGTGTATTGTGATGCATCCCGCATAGGTTTGGGGTGTGTACTTATGCAAAATCGGAAGGTGATTGCCTATGCTTCACGGCAACTTAAGGTGCATGAGAGAAATTACCCCAGCCATGACCTTGAATTAGCAGCCGTAGTGTTTGCCTTGAAAATATGGAGACATTACTTGTATGGTGTTCATGTTGATGTTTTTACCGATCATAAGAGTCTTCAATATGTGTTTACTCAAAAAGAGTTGAATCTCCGACAAAGAAGGTGGTTAGAATTGTTGATAGATTATGATATGAGTGTCCTATATCATCCCGGCAAGGCCAATGTGGTGGCGGATTCTCTAAACCGTATGACTATGGGTAGTGTGTCTCATATAGATGAAGACAAGAAAGATCTAGTGAAAGATGTTCATAGTTTGACTAGATTGGGGCTGCGATTGGAGAGTTCTCTAAATGAAGGTGCCACGGTTCATCATAGTTCTAAGTCATCATTGGTGGTTGAGGTGAAGTCCAAACAACACCTTGATCAACTTTTGATGGAGTTGAAGGAATCGGTTCTTGGCAAGATGAATGAATATTTCTCCTTAGGAGGGGATGGTGTGTTGAGGTACCAAGGGAGGTTATGTGTACCCGATGTTGATGGATTGAGGGATCGGATCCTTGAGGAAGCCCATGGATCCCACTATTCCATCCATCTGGGTTCTACTAAGATGTATCATGACCTTCGAGAAATATATTGGTGGGAAGGTTTGAAGAAGGACATAGCGGAATCTGTTGCTAAGTGTCCAAATTGCCAACAAGTGAAGGCGGAACATCAAAAGCCGGGTGGCTTACTACAAGAGATCCAAATTCCTACTTGGAAGTGTGAAGACATTAATATGGACTTTGTGGTAGGGTTGCCTCGGACTCAAAAGTCGTATGATTCTATATGGGTGATTGTTGATATATTGACTAAGTACGCTCATTTTATTCCCGTCAAATCCACGTATTCGGCGGAGGATTATGCGAAGATCTTCATAGATGAGATTGTGTGTCGCCATGGTATTCCGTTATCTATCATTTCGGATCGGGGTGCACAATTCACTTCTAGATTTTGGAAGTTTTTTCAAGAAGGTATGGGTACTAAAGTGAATTTGAGTACCGCCTTTCATCCTCAAACGGATGGTCAAGCGGAACGCACAATTCAAACCCTTGAGGATATCCTTAGAGCTTGCATTATTGATTTAAAGGAAGTTGGGATAAGAACTTGCCGTTGGTGGAGTTTGCGTATAAAAATAGTTTTCATTCGTCCATCTCCATGGCTCCCTACGAAGCCTTGTATGGTAGGAGGTGTAGGTCTCCTATAGGGTGGTTTGAAGTTGGTGAACATCGATTTTTTGTCCCGACTTGATTTATAGGACATTGGAGAATGTGCATATCATAAGAAATAGGTTGCAAACAGCCTATAGTCGACAAAAGTCCTATGCCGACAATAGGAGGATTTGGAGTTTGAAGAGGGTGACAAGGTGTATTTGAAAATTTCACCTATGAAGGTAGTGGTAAGATTTGGCAAGAAAGGGAAGTTGAGCCCTCGTTATGTGGGCCCTTATGACATTTTGGAAAAGGTTGGTAAAGTTGTCTATCGCTTAAAACTACCTAACGATTTAGCTTCGGTTCATCCAGTTTTCTATGTGTCTATGTTGAAGAAGTGTGTCGGGGATCCCAAGTCTATTCTTCCTATTGAAGGTGTAGGAGTCAAGAATAATCTCTCTTATGAGGAAGCTCTGGTTCAAATCATTGATAGGCAAGTAAAAAGGTTGAGGATCAACGAGGTGGTTTTCGTAAAAGTGTTATGGAAGAACCACCTAGTTGAGGGTGCAACATGGGAGGCCGAGGCCGACATAAAAACCTGTTATCCTCATCTTTTTGATGTTTAAGGTTATTCATTCTTTCTAATGATGTAATTATGCTAAATATTGTGAATCCTTGATGTTTTGGTGAAGTTTCTTCAAAAATCCTAGTTTTGGAGACTTCACAATGAAGTCACTGTAAGGTGGCCTTAAAAAAAATTGAAATTCGTCTTGCTTCTTGCATATTTGAGTCAAGTCGTGTATTGTGATTTAGTGAATCCTTGTGGATGTTATATTAAGCATATTGATAATATGAACTTTGTGCTAATTGACTTGTGTATCAAATGATTGAGCTCATGTGTGTAGTGAGGAGGAGATACCTCATGAGGAAACTTTGAGCTTATGTGAGATAAACTGATGTTTTGAAGTGTTTTATTGAAATGATGTGATTCATGCTAATTGGACATTGTGAATTGGTTGAGCTGCTAGTCTTGAGTCTATTCCCTCCTTTAAAGAGTGTTTAGTGTCATTCGGGGATGAATGTTCATAAGGGGGGATAATGTAACATTTCAAAATCCTAAGTCACGTGGTAAGACTTAACCAGGCTCCTTAAGGTCTAAATCATTGTTCCTAGACAAATTAGGTTTATATAGAGTGGTTAAAGTGTTTTAGAACTAAAATGTTCATGAACGTCCATGACGTCCAAAAAGTTGGTTCATGAAAGGGCTAGTGTGTTCTAATTAGTTTGACTAAGTCTAAGGGTCGGAATCGAGTGAAAGTTTGTAGAAATAGGTGTATGACATAGTGAGGGATGGTTTCATGATGGAAAAGTTAGGGTACGACTCCCCAAGGACCCACCAAGGGCCCTCGAGGAGGACCCTTGTGGCAGGAAGGTGCAACACTGCCTGGCAGTGTGCCTTGACGGATGGCACGACGGGGCATCAAGGCCACCGTCGTCTCACCCTTATTCGCCTCCTCAAGAACCCTTGCCTGCATAGTCTCTGACCGAGAAAACGGAAGTGCAGGACGGAGGGAGGGTCGTCCGTCATGCCCACCACGGACCGTCGACGGGGATCTGTCTGTGGAAGCCTGTTATGTTTCGGTGAATTAAAGTATACTTCATTTAATTTTTTAATTGTCTTAGGGGTAATTGGGGACTTAGGTAAGACTAATTAAGTTTACTTAGCCCCACTATAAATACCCTCAATCCTCATTAGCCTAATCACATTTCTCAAAATAAACTCGCTTCCTTCTCTCTACTTTCTCTCTCTATTGGAAGACTCCATTGGAGAATAGCTTGGGAGGTTCATTGGGGGCTGGTTTATCACGAAATCACCATCAAAACGTCATCAAATCTTAAGGTATGGGATCTAATTCACCTTTGAGACTTCTTCCCTCAAAGGGCTCCTTCAAAAAAATTCCAAAAGTTGAATTCCATATGGGTTTCATTCAATTTCAAATTTGATGTTATGAATTGACTTGTTCATGTATTCTGTGGGTTATAATGAGTACATTATCATCTATTATAACTTGATTATTATGAATTGATGTGGTTTGGTTTAGGTTGTAGATGATGACCCTTAACCCTTAACCATTAACCCTAGGTATGAGATTGATATGAATTAGGTTGGGTTTGATGTAATTGATCTTATTATTGGTTAAATCATCTTTAATGATTGTTATTGCATTGATCATGAATATATTGTGATGAATTAAAGTCCTTCATGCTAACTCTTACTTCTATTGTGGTTAATTGTCATTAAGCTATGATGTTGTGTTGAAGTATACGTTGTTTAAGATGATAGGATGGTATGATGATTGAACTGAAATGCTTTAGGTTTTAGTTGTGAGGTTGTCTAGGAGTACATGTTATAGAGAAGTTGTTATGTAAGGATGTGCTCTATTATGATGAGATGTTCAAGTGTCAACTTCACCTATAAGAATTGTGAATGAAAGTACTAATTCTCATGAAATTCTTATTAAGCTATGACAACGAATATATGAGGGCTAGGCTCTATGACCTAATATATATATATATTTATGATTTTAATAAGATTAAAGGCATTTCAATAAAAGGGACCTAGATTAGCACCGAGTGAGCTTGTATGTGAGGGAGTTACACTTTCTTACATAAGGAAAGGTAGGGTTCACTACGGTCCTCACGGGGTGGATAGCCTCATGACCCAAGGTAGGGTGTAGAGTCAATATGTCCATGATTCTTTTCCCCAAGCTCCATCAACTATGTTGCCACCATAGGATACTAGCTAGTGGATCCACCTAGATAGCTATGTTTACGTCAGGTTCTACCTTGGCAGGTAGACCACCTTCCATCGGTGTAAGGTTTTATGACACCGGATTCCACATTGGCTCATGTGGTCTACGTCGGTTAAGGCAAGAGTTCCCTAAACTAAAATGAATGAATAAGATGTAGACTAATCGAAGTGACTTGATGGGTTTGACTTTAGCTTTGGTTGGGGTATGGGACTCTACCTACTCCTTGCACTAGTTTGCCTTGATCGGAGCTTTGAGAAGTCAATATTATGTATGTAAATGGTGATATAATGTAATTGACTTTGTACATTGAATAACATGCTTATGAGTATGAGGTTGATGTCCTTTTTTGAAGAAGAATACTACATGAAGATTATAGTTAGTATGATTTGTTTTGCTATGCTTTACTCTTACCCATGTTTTATAATGATATTTCTTGATGATAGGATCTTATGAGATTAAGGGGTTAAATATGATGGTATGCATGTGGTATAGTTAGTTGCTTTATATATTCAAATAAATCGTCTAAATAGCATGATTTTCTTAAATGTCCTTTTTCTAAGCATACTTGATTGGTAATTGTGCATATGGTCTCATACTTAGTACATGTGGAGTACTAACCCCATTTCCTTCCCTTTTCCCAAACAATTTAGGTTCCGGTCATTGAATTAGCTTCGAGGTGCTTGGAAGGAAGACTTGGATAATCATCCAAATGGTAGGTCCTCATTCTTCCGAGGGCGATGCCGACATTCTATCACTATGCTACTTAGTTACTATAATTCTGTGTTGACTCTATTATTCATTTAAGACGATGTTGTATATAGCCTATATGTGGCTTCTTTTATTGATGTAGGGCTATTCCCAAGATTTATTGTCTTTGTTAGATGGTTTATGAGATGAGACAGATTTTATGACTATTATTTCTTTACTATATAAATGGGTGAAATAAAAGTAGAAGACTATGTAATCTTCGTATATGAACAAGTCTATGTATATTTGATATAAATACGATTATGTGTATGTAGAGGTCTATGTAAACCTCCGAGTAGATATAGATAAAAAGTTTTAAATTCTTTCACATTTTAATCGATGAATGCTATGACGAGGCTAAGAGGCTTGTCTTAGTCCTCAAAGAGGACGACGACGCCGGTTACGTCTGGGGGGTAAACCCGGATGTGACATGCTTACACATGATATTTTCATAGCAAGTTTACTTAGACTCCTCGTATAAGAAGATTACATAGTCTTCTACTTTTATAGAACACATATATAAGATACACAATATAGTCTTAAAAAGGATGTCAAATATTAAAGCATCTAAAAGAAATAGAACAATACGAGCATAGCCCTTACACAAATGTATAAATGTCACCTAGGGCTTACAACAATATCTTCAAACAACAAGAGTGAAATGATTGTCTTTACACTAAAACAATGTAATATAACTAGAATTAGAAAAAAACTTCATCCTCGGAACTTGAGGACACACCCACACTTGGAGAAATGATCCAAGCATTCCTTGCAAAGTGGTCACGAACCCTTCAACGACCGTAACATAAAATGTTTGGGAAAAGGGAGAAATAGGGGTTAGCACATCACTTGTACTAAGTATAGAAATATATGCGCACACAACATAGAAATCATGCTAAAAAGGGACATTTGATAAAACATGCCAATTTACTTTGAAAAGACTTATGCACAAACCAAGAACATATATAAGGCTATAATCATATACCCCTAATGACACAAGCATATTCAAAACTAGACCAACATAATCAAGTTAAGCCAAGTCAACATATGTATAACATAATAGAATTCATAGCCAATATAACTATACCATCATTTTATAACCACAAAGAATGTTCATGAGTTCTAAAATTATAACATAAGTGACACCCTTAACCATAACCCTTCACCAAGCCTACTTGTGCAATGGTCAAGTGAAGCCCCATAACTCCACTCAACCAAGTAAACTAACCAAAGGATCATGAATAATGTCTAACTTCACATAACATAGCATTATGAGTACTCATCCTCATATTTAGAAATATATACCATTAACATGAAGACCAAACATAAGCATGACATTTATTTCATAAGAGCATAAAACATAAGAACATCCTTCTAAGACTTCCCTCAAGGCGAACTAGTGCAATGTATATGTAGAGTCTCATACCCCTACCTAGACTAACTCAAACCCATTAGGTCATCCTAGTTAGAGTTCAATTTATTATTTCATTTTACTTTTGGAAACATCTTTCCTTATCCGATATAGACCACATGAGCTAATGTGGTATCCAGTGTCGTGGAAGCCTACACTTAAAAGAAGATCGACTATTTGCCATGGTAGTACCAAAACATTAACATAGCATCTATGTGGATCCACTAGATAGTATTTCTATGGGGGCAACATAGTTCAAGAACTCGGAGATGTGTTTGGGACCCTCTTTCTGCTACATGCATTATAGTCTCCAATCTCACAAGTACAATAGTGAACCTACTTTCCCTATGTGGGAAAGGACACTTCTCACTACTAGTTCACTCGGTGTTAAGCTAGACTCCCTTTTTGAAATTTCTTTCTTTAATAATCATAACTTAGTTTAGGTCATAGGAGACTAATCCTTATATAATCACAGTCTTTAGCTTAATAGGAATTGTATGAGAACACCCTTGCAATACAACCATTACATGCTTAAAACTTTAATGTCATTATAATATAGCAAGGCACATAAGTACTTCATTACAAACCTTACATTAATAGATCTTAACATAATCTCAAAATATAAATAATCAATACATTTCAATTGCATCATCATACCAAGACCTACTTAATTCAATCATAAGATATTCTTCAATTGAACATTATCACCGGGTACGAGCCATCATAATAGAAGTGAAGGTTTGAGATCACAAAGACTTACCCAATCTCCTTAAATAGCCATCATCCAAGGTTTTACCAATAACCAATCAATTCCACCCAATAGTAGGTGTAATATCAGCATACCATGGTATATAACATAATGTCAAAGTAAATCATAACCATCCTAATCAATTCAATCAAGAGTTCATGATTTATAGTTAAGAGGAAAAGGGTTCATTCATGAATTCTTCAAGAAACAATATCAATCCCAAAAATAATAGCTACTAGGAAGTCCATAAGCGAATTAAGACCATAAAGACATCCCACACATTCCCTTGCATTCATCAATGTACAAGTAAGAACCAAGAATTAGGGAAATTGGGGAAAGGACATAATCTAAAAAAACATTCTTACAATTAACATCAATTATTCAACAATCTACACTTGATTACTCATAGGCAATCATAATTCAACATAATTAATCATAAATATTGACTTTAGAAGAAAACCCATGAAAAAACCTAAGAATTGGGTAATTTGAAAAAACAACTTTGAGAGGACCTCTTGGGGAAAGGAATCCCAAGAGTGAAGAACCCATACCTTAATGAAGCTTTGACCACAATAAATGGGTGAAAAACTTGGAGACTTTGTCTTCTTCCTCAAGCTTCTTTTTATTCAATGGAGTATGAATAAAGAGAGAGAAAGTAGAGAGAAGTGGAAGCAATTTGTGTTTCAATTTGTGTTTGAGTTTTGTAGTGGGAAATGAATGATTTTTGACCTAAAGTCAATATATAGTCCACCCCCAAAATGCCCAAACTAGCCCTCATTAAGTTGGACTTCCAAAAATGAAGTCCAACTTAAATTCACTGTGAACCCCTGTCCATCTTCACACCCCACTTCACAGTCCGTGAAATGCATGATGGACTGTGGTGGTGGTCGTGGAGTGGTGAGGCCGTAGCTCCCTCAAACGACCATCTCCACTTTTTCCCTCTAAGGCAACTTCACGAGCCACCTTGACCCCCTCTGTGAAGATGCACCACGGACCGTTAAGTGACTCGTGAAGCTCTTAGGCAGTAGCCCCCCGATGCCTCACCAAACTCCCCTCAATTGGCTAAAGCGTTTTCTCGGCAACCTACCCCCTTTTATCAAGTGCACCACGAGTCGTGAAGAGGCTCGTGGTGTCTTGGACAGTAGCTAGGTCAAAATACCTATTCCCCTCCATGGCCAAGTCATCTTCACGAGCTCCCACCTTGGTCATGGTCATGACCGTGAGTCGTGGTAATGCTTATGAAGAGTGACACAGTGGCCTTCTTTCTTGGGCAGCCTTGGCCTCTTAGCTTTGGCTTTCCCTTGAAGGTTGGCACTCTTCACTTTTCGTTGCTTCCTTATACCCCCCTCTTAGGCACCTATGTCAATACTCATTACCTCACCATGATTAAACCTTTATGCCCCTCTATAAAATCATTAAGGCACCACACTAGTCCAAGTTACAAGTTCACCGGACGTCGTGGACGTTCCATGAAGTTTTAACTCCAACACCTTCTAAATGATTTATATTCATTATTTTGACTTTATAACCGTGTTTCAAACCTTAGACACTCATGTGAGACTCTAGATCATGTTTTAGACTTTCGGAGTGTTACAGATTGTAAGTGTTGGGGGAAAGATTCATTGAAGTTTAGAGGGTTTAGAGTTGAAAAATGAGCAAGAACAATCATCAAGAACCTGGGGAAAGGGGTGGGATCAACACCAGCCAGCGCCCCCCAAAGAGCTCTCTGAAGTTTCACTCATGGGGCTCCGCGCTTACTAGTGTGCACCAACTTCAGTTCTGAAGTTTTGATTTTCTCCCCGCGCCACTAAGAGCACCAGGGACGCCGGGTCTTCTACTTTTTCCCCCTTCTTTTCGTACTAGTTCCTTAGTAACGTACCTATGTTTCCCATCGAGTTTTATATTCTACGATACATCTAAGCATCATGAAATCATCATAAACATGAGATCATGAACCTTGAATTCATACTCCATTTAAAAGGAAGTTAAGATAAAAGTAAGAGTCAAGTTAAGAAAAGGTCTTAGAGTTTTCCCAATGTCTTTTCGAAATGTTTTAACCTAATTTAAGACTTATAGTTCAAGTTTAGTAATGATTAGAGTGAATATCAAAGTTCATTTCTTCAATTATTATATGGGAAAAAGTATTCCCAAAAGTTAGAAATATTTTCATATTTGAGCAAGAAAGGGAACATTGATTCCAAGAGAGCTTTTAAGCTAAGACTTGAGTAATTATCTCAAAAAACATGTTTTAATTTATAAGATATAATCTAAGTTTATTTTTGGAGTAGTAATAAATAACGATATGATATTCGAGTTAATTTTAATTAAAATATCCATAAACAATGTAGCCATCATGAATAGTAAATGATCATACTTTTAAATTACTCTTTAAGTGACTTTTTATCATAGACTATGGCAGTTCTAGCAGTGTGGGAAAAATGTTGTATTACTACTTAGGCTCATAGTGGTGATTGTCGGTTAGAATAACTCCAACACAAACTATATTTCTTAATTACATGATCAAAGTTGAGTTTGTTATTGCATTTCTTTAATGAAATGAGTTTCTTTCTACTTTTTAAAAAGTTTTTTATACATTGCATATGTTTTATTGCTTTATACTGAGTTTAGTTGTTCATGAGTGTAGTAAAGACAAGGTAAGTGTTACTTTGAAATTCTTTCAAGCCTATGTTATGTTTAGCATTCCAACTCGCATACTCGTACATTCAATATACTGATGCCAGTTGGTATGCATCGTCTTATGATGCAGACACAAGTAACAAGGATTAGCATCCACTGCCTCGTTGATCAGGTTGAGCAGTCAGAGTCAGTTGGTGAGCCTTCTTGTTTCCGGAGTTTCTTTTTCATAATTGTGTAGATTTTGATTTGTTAGGATGATTGGGGGTCCTGTACCGACATCCCTATTTATTTTAGAGGCTTCATAGACAGGTAGTCAGTTGTTTTAACATTATTATTTCGTATGTTTAGATTTGGGTAGCCACTCTCATTAAGTTAAATATTTATTTTGAAACATTATGAGTTTAGCTTGAGATAGTTCATTTATTTAAAATATATGAATCTTTTTCTTAATTCGTAAAGTCTTCCACTCCGTAAATAGGCTAGGTCAAGGGTTCTCTTGGGGCCCCAATGGTTCTCGAGTGCTAGCCATGTCCAGAGTGTATGCTTGGGATGTGACAAACTTGGTATTAGATCAGAAAGTTCAAGAGTCCTAGGGAGTCTATGAAGTCATGTATGTAGAGTCCTAGCTATCAGTGTGAAGTGTGCCACATCAATAGTTAGGAGACCGCAACACTGACGAAATTATGCCACTTTTATCACAGTCATTTAGTGCGTTACAGTTTAATCTCTAAAAATTCTTTGTACTTCGTGCTTGTGCATGTATTTATTTAATCATGCCTCCATGAAGAGTTGTCAGAGGTCGTCCTTCTAGGAGTAATGTTGAGGAGCAAGGGGTACCAAGGAGTTCTTAGGCCACATTGTTTCTAGTGAGGGAATTAGAGTTGATACCTAAAAGATAGAGAAAAATAAAAATTTTCCTAGACCCACATTTAAAACTGATATTAGGAGTTTCTTGGGTTCGTTTGGCTATTATAGAATGTCGTAAAGGGTTTCTCGTCTATTTCTGTAAGGACTCCAAAATGAATTAGGTCAAGATAGAGACTAACATGTGTCATGAGATTAAAAGGTCTTAAAATGGTTAATTATAGTGTTAAGAGTTAGTGTATAGATTTTGGAAGAGTTTGGACGTGAAACATCCAAGAATGTCCAAGACGTTCGAAAGTTACCCTTGAGACGTGCATATGCGCCTTAGTATGTTTCATAAGGTTTTAAGTAGCGTTTGGAGCTTAAATTGATAGGAATGGTTCCTATCATCTAGACGGACGTATTAAGGATTTAAACGTGTAGGCACGACTCCCGGAGGAACACCCTAAGGGTCCTTGAGTAGGACCCAACATTTGGCTCAAAACTATCAAAAACAGTTCTAACCAACGACCCCAAGACAACTAACCGTAGTCCTAGTGATGCCCCGTCAATGTGGTACATTGCTCCACACTTAGGCGTGTGAGATTATCCCCCAAAGAGGTGTATCTGACCAAAACGATGGCTGCCAGTACGGACTGTCGTTTGGTCGATGCACCGTAGGTGGCCCTCGTTGATTGATCCTTCTATTTTCTACAGGCATCAGCCAAGAGTGGGTTAATATGGTAATTTTGTTTAGCGTCCAAATAAATGCATGGGAAGTTATTTTAGGTGTTTTTAGGTATTTTAAGAGTATTTAAACACTAAAGGAGGCATTTAGACCCTATAATCCAAATCGAAACCTCTCCCTCTCAAAAAGTCTCTCAAGAACACAATAGAAGAAGAAGAGAAATTGGACGCATCTCTTAGGACGAAATTCACAAATGAATCAATCTAGGATTAAGACTCTAATATAATGTATGCAAAGCTTATTAATCAATGGATTCTACCATTTACAGATTCCCCCTAGTTTTCCTCAATTATGAATCGAAAGAACCCCAATCTAGAGAGGGTATTGATTACATTGTGGGTAAGAATTGATTGTTATCCCAGCCTAGTGAGTAGCATTCAATTATGTTCATGTTATGATTGTATGATGTTTTCATGAGTTTTTCATGGTGAATTGTAGTATTTGAATTTGAAGGTGATCATGGTGATTTTAGACCATTAGAGGCAACATTGAAGGTTCTAAGTTGATCTTCTTAATCCAATTATATTGCATACTATTTGATCCTGATTGAATCACCTAGATAAGAATTGAACTAGGCCTAAATAATCAAGGATGATCTTGACTTGTAGAGTTGAAATTGAACCTATGTGATCAAGTATGACTAGATTTACCTTCTAATGATGTAATTATATCAATTAGCTTGTAATTGGACATGGATCATGATAGAATGATGTTATTCTGATTACAGAACTTGTGTATCATTGTTACTAGGGATTTTGGGGTGAAGTCATTATGAAGGAATTGCGCTAATGTTCTCACTCTCTTTACACTAAGGCATGAAAAAGTTAGGGGAAAATAACTTCTCTCACATATATGGTTTCTAGGTTGACCTAATAACCTAAAATGAATCAAGACATGATAGACTAAGAATAGCTTGAAGATAGATTGAATAGTCACTTCTTGTGTAATTGACTTGGTGGGATAAGACCAAGGTGTAATAGCTTGAGATGGTAGATCTCAAGGGTATTTTGAGGTAGTAAATCTCATGGAGGCTTGAGTTGAAATACTCATGGTAGCTTTAGGTGTTGAATCTCTTGGAAGATTGAGTTGAATCAGTCATGGTAGCTTGAAGCGATGAATCTGTAAGACCACAAAATGAGATAGGGTGTCTAGATCCTAACATGTCCGTCTTAATGTTATAAGTGCCTAAAATGACATATAATATGGTTTATAGTCAGTGTATAAAGTTTGAGGTGATTTGGAAGTCAAACGCCAAGGGTCGACCGAAACGTTCGACGACTAAGTCATCGAAATGATTCATATGTGGTACTATGTGATAATGTGTGATTAATGAGAATATGAAGTATAAAAATGGCTTTTAATGATGTAAAATGATAGTATATGAAGTTTCGTGAAGTTCGGAGGTCAAACGACCAAGAACGTCCAAAGCGTTTGAAAGATAGCCCTTAAGACGTTCAACGTGTGTCATGATGCAGCTTGGCCTGTTTGGACGTCTTGTAGGTGTTTATTTTGGATGAAGTTTATGTGGAAGGTCTATAACTTCTTAAGGTTTATAATCACATTGGAAACGTCCGGGTACGACTTCTAAAGGTCCCCATAAGAGGCTCAAAAAGAAGGACCCAAGGCTGGTCGAAGACACTCCCTGGGCAGTGTCCATTGACGGACCCAACGACGGCCAGTTGGTCTACCAACGGCCCGTTGGTCAGGTATCATCTACTGGCACTTGATTTGGTCAGGTCTCAAGCCAATATTTGGCTAAGTGCCAATCGAAGGAACCCTAGGTACGGTCCATTGGCTGGACGACGCCCCATAGGTGCCTCCGTCGATGGTGCACTATCAAGTGCAGCTGCGTCTACTTTAATAAAGGGGTGAATAGTAAATTCAACCCCACGTCCTAACCTGACTCTAAGGGATTAAATTAGTGAATTTTGTGTGTATATAAGTCGTCAAAAACGTGAAACACCCATTCCCAAATCCCCTCACACGATTTAACCTCTTCCCTCCAAAACTGTTCTCTCTAAAACCACCATTGTTGGTGGAGCTCAAGAACTGCTTGGATATGGGTTTTCCATGGATGAATCATGAAGTTTTATAGGTTTTCAACTAATTAAAGGTATGGTGATCCTTCATCTCTATGTAACCTTTGACTTGGAGAGTTCTTCTCAATGTTTTCAAAGAAAGTTTATGATCAAAGTCCTTCTTCTTCAATCTAGACATGCGTTCTTTCTAAAAAGGTCTTGAACGATTGAATCATGATTAATTGAAGTTAATACAGTGGTTTTAACGTGAATTTTACTCCAATTGCATGATGAACCCATGCTCCTTCACAAAAACGATTTAGCCTTGCATGGGCTTTGTGATCTTGAATTGCTATCGATTGAATTATGATTCTATTACGTTAAGGTGATTGTATATGCTGTTAGTTACATGAATTTATGTTGAAGGATCCATGAGGATCAATGTATGAAGATTTGAGCATGTCTAGCCTAGTTTCCATAGTTCACTGTAACATTGGTTCTAAATGAATTAATGTGGATTTTGATTACGTTAGGTTTGTTGTATCTACTGTTTTGGGTTAGTATCATGATTGGATTATGAATACGAATCTTGTATGATTTAAGTAAAGATGGCTTATGTGAATTGACCTAGTCTTCTAGTCTATCGATGGATAATACTATGTATATGCTGATATCTTGAATTGTGGATAGATGAAGCATGATTTCCCTTGATGAAGAGATTTATCTAGCTGATTCCTAGCATGTAAATATTGTTAAAATATAATGGACGATCAAGGTCTTAGAGAATCAATAGGGTTGGTTAATTCCCTCTCTATACTCTAGCAAATTGACAAGTCTAATGCCTATGTTGTAGCTTGATCTTGAAGTACTTTAAGCATGATTTCTATATGATTAAATATATTATTAGCTACTGCCTTAGAGTGATATTATTGGTTAAATATGATATATAATCCATAGAATGAGATTGGCTAATGGTCGATGTTCTTCTACTTTTCTAGTATGCTAAGATGTTGTGCTAGTTTGTAGTATGGACTTGTAGTAGCTTATGACTGACTTCGTGTATGATTATTATGTTTTAATCTACTGCCCTATACTTGAATTATTGATGAAAGTGTATTAAAGGTCAATGATGACCAAAGACTAAAGGATTGGTAAGAATTGCTTTACTCTTTTACTTCTCTATTCATCTATCATAATGTTGATGAATCCTTGTATGGCATTGTGTGGTATGGTCCACTTATGGTGGCGGTGTTTAATTTATTTTCATTATATATGTTTTGACCATGGCCTTGAAGGCAAATTGATGATCTTATGAACATGTGCTTAAGATGGTACTATGAGAAGCTTATGCGTACATTCCTATTCTAGTTGTGATCTAGGTTGTATGGCTATTGTATAAGCATGTGTGTATCCATGTTAGGGTAAAGTATAGGTTCTGTCATTGATGTGTTAAAAGGGTTAATAATCCCTTACCTATGTACCCCTATGTGAATGCATGAATAGCACAAGTTAGGAGTCTTAAGTGTATTATGAAGTTAGCTTGTCTCCTATGTTATTGTGTGTTGTGTGGTCTCTGCTTGATGAAGTATTATGATCTAAGAGGGTGTCTGCCTCAATGTGATTTGATAGCCATTATATGATCATGTTGACCAATGTACACACACTCTCACTTACATGCAGGATACAAGTAGTATAGGTCATTATGTCTAAATGAAAGGTAGTTCTCATATTCACTAGTGTCTACTACTATGCATATTAAGGTGATGTTTATGAAAGTAGGATTGGTATTCCCTTACTAGAATGACTTGATAGGTGTACTAGTATGGGCAAGGGTATGGGACCTTGTACATTGCACATGTGTACTTTGATAGGATAGTTCCTAGGTTAAGCTTCTATATGCATGAATATGAATGTATGGTCATGTGTGGTGTTAATGGGTTATGTGAAAGGTTTGCTCACATCTATGTATACACTCATAAAAATGAATGATGATCTAGTTAATAGAGGAGCCTTTAAAGGTGTGCTCAAGTGTATCCTAGACTAGATAGTGCTTATACATATGCTATGCCCATGTGAAAGGATATGCTCACATGATTTAGGTTGATGAACTTTCATCTATGACCTATGAGCTAAGCATATTAGGGTATGATTCTCCTAAGCCTATGTTTTTATAAATAAATGTTAATGAAGGCTTTTTCAATAAAGGGAACTTAGCTTAGCACCGAGTGAACTTGTATATGAGTGTGTGTCCCTTTCCAATGTGGGAAGGTAGGTCTACTATAAATCTCATGGGGTGGATAGCCTCATGACCCAACATAGGGTGTAGAGTTGATATTTCCATGAATCCCCCAAGTTCCATAAACTATGTTGCCACCATAGGATACTAGCTAGTGGGTCCACCTAGAAAGCTATGTCATGTTTTGTTCTATTTTGGCCGGTAGACCGCCTTCTTCCGGTGTGGGGTTTTATGACACCGGATTCCATGTTTTCCACCCATGGTCTATGTCGGTTAAGGCTATAGTTTCCCTAAAGTAAAATGGACAATGGAAGTAAATGAATAAGATCCTAACTAGGAGGACTTAAGGTAAGTTACTTAGGATAGGTGGAAGTAATGAACCCATCTAGACATTGCACAAGTAGCTCCTTAGGAAATTCTAGGATGTTGACTTAATGTGTGTGATTATGTTTATGTCCATATGCATGATTATGTAGTTTTGGTATACTTGTTATGAAGATGTGCATGGTTCGAGTCTATGTGATATGGTCTTATTCTTATATGCACTATGAGAGTCCTAATCACTATATAATGAAGATTGTTGACATAATGGAAGTTGTCTTCTCTTACTATGTTGATATATGATTTTGATGTAAAAGCTTGTGGTCTCATGATAGGTGTACTAATTATATGTGAGGTTATGGGGCCTTATATGTACATTGCACTACTAGACTTAGATTGGGGGAATGAGTTATGTCTTATAAGGTTCTATGTGAAATAAAATAAGTATATGTGCATAATGATTAGAAGTTCACTGTAATGTCCTTATAGTCTTGACTTAACTATGTCTATGATGTACTATACTTCTATCATGGTATGTGTTGTCTTGTGTAGATGATATGTATGTTTCCTTGTGGCCTTAAGGTGATGTATTGCACCAAGTATCAACAAGGGGTTACTTAGGAAGTTAATGAACAAAAGAGAAGATGGTTCACTGTTAAGGGAAAAAGGGGTTACTGTAATGTGCCTTAAGGATGCAATAAATTCTAAATGTGATCTTATGTGATGTTTGGCCTTTGAATATGTTTATATGATGTATGTGAATGATATAAGTGCTATTGGTTAAAGGTTTTATGATGATTTACTCAAAAAGACATGAAGTATGATTTCAAAGGAAATGTCCCTTTTAAATGCATGTTTTTGCATAGTTGCCATACTTAGTACATTCTTGTTCTAATCCCATTCTTCTATACTTTTTACACAAAGTGTAGGTTATGGAATCTTAAAGGATGTCTTGAATGGTGAAGAGCTTGCTAGATGATTCCCAAGCTCAATGAAAGGAATCCTTAAAGTTCAAGGATGTCCTACTTATGTCTTTAATGTAAAGTCTTTAAATATCATATAGTTATGTAATGTGTCTTATGGGACGTGTCCCTAATGTACTCTAAAGTTATTTAGTGTAAGATGGCAAAAAGACTAAAGGTCTATAAATGTATTACGGATTATGGTTTGTCTATATATGAGATGAAGTTTCTAGCATATGATGTGCTATGAAAGGTTTTAAATTTTACGCTAAATTTACTATGTCAATGCGATTAATGATAACTATATGCTTGTATAAGACCTCCAAGAGATCAAGTACGCCGTGTTACTTCTAGGAGTTCACCCGAATGTGACAAACGTGGTATCAGAGCATCAGGTTTATAAAGTCGTCTTAGGTTCTAAGAGTCTCATATTGCCACGTCTAGTAGAGTTTTGTATCATTGGTGGTGAGTCGTGACACATCAAATGGTACAATAGGCTATAGGACGATAGAGTTTCCCTTCTTCATCATTCTCATATCGTGCCATAGAACTTAACTCTAAGATCTCTCTCTTATCTTTTCTTTGTCCGGTGGTCTTGATGTGATTGCTTGGATGAGATTGTCGCTATATGCTTGTGGGAGAAAAGGTGAGTTAAATGCTAATCTTGGTTTTATGGTTGAACGAGTATGTGTGAAGGTGAATTTTTGAAATGTTTTGATGATGTGATGCCAATTATGTCTATATGTGAAAATTAAGTGGAATAGCATATTATGTTCAGGAATGCATGGCATGATATAGTTAAAGCATGATTAGAAGTTATTATGGTTGACATGAGTTTATTTTGAAATAATGTGTTACTATATTGTGTTGCATGATGGTAGCTTTATATTATGATTTGAGCTTCAAATGCTTAGTGACTACATATGGAAGCATGCTACCCTAAGAATGTGTGCTTAAAAGTGTTCAATGTTTTCCGTGGTATATAGGTGGTCCTTGATAAGTTGCCTAGTATGGATTGAAGTTCTTAGTATAAACTTGATCCTAGGTGTGATGATATTATGCTTGTCTTGGTAAAGTTTTGGTATCTCATGTTGTCATGATTTTCCAATGAATTGACTAAATGTTTCATTTTTGGAATTTGGGAGCATTCTCACTATAAAGCTAGGCAACTTACAATAACATTTTTGGAAAATCAACTAAATTTTCCTTTGATTATATGTTGTTAAAATGTGTATAGAATTGATGTATATGAACATGATAAGGAATGTAAAAAGGAGTTTTTCTATTTGGAATAAATAATGAGAGTCTTATGGCATGATGAGTCATAGATTTGTTTCTAACTTCTAATTGTGTTGTTAGTCTCCTTATTGTTTTCCCTTAATGGGATATGACCTTGGTGTCTATTGTATTGTATAAACACCTTTTGTAATTGAATGAGATGACCTAACTTGATAAATGTGGATAAATTTCCTAGGTGATAAGGCTTAGAGTACCTTGGTGTTCCTATGTTAACTTATTGTAAATCCTTCTAAAGTTGTTATCACTTTTAAGTGATGAAAAAAATTAAAAATGAAGGTTGTTAAGTTAAGATCATGTTTAAGATGGGTTAAGTTGCTCTTAATTGGGTTTACCCTAAATGGGGGATGGTGATGAAATGGTAATGTTGTAGATATTTTCTACCTTGTTCTTTTATTCATACTTGAACTTGAAACTAATGAATTCTTAGTAAGCTTGTTCATGAATATAGTCTTGCATAAAGTATGAGTTGCATGAACTTTATATGTTTGGTATGTATCGATTGACATTAACTTAAGAATATTTTTAAGATTCCAAGGTGCATGAATGGAAATATTAATAAAATTCATGGTTTTCTCATGTTGATTTGCATTTTGACATGCTAGTTGTGTATTTGAATTCATGAGATAAGATAAGAAGCATGGTAATAGTCACTTGTGAGGTAAAAGTTTTAGGCTTATAATGGAAATTGAGTCTCTTTAAAATGAAATATGTTGAGCCTCTTGCAAATTTTGTGACTTGTATGGATTGGAATAAATGATTGTAGGCTCACTCTTGAAAAGTGAAAGCATGTTTAGCTAAGTGTTAATGTGTGTGCCTATGATTTGGGTTATTCTTCTCAAAATATGCTCACTATGAAGGTAAGTACTATGTTGGAAATTGACATTTTTTAAATTTATTCCTATTGGTTGTGATGTACTTGGTGTAACTTACCTTTTAGACTTCAATAGGAAGAAGACATGATAATGTCTTGGTTTTAAAAGTTGAGAATTTTTCATTTTTAGAAGAATTGACCTTGTACTTTGCTTGGGTGTGATGTTCATTATACATGTAAGTGTGTTGAGGAGATGGACATTCCTCCATGGACACCACTAAGCGTGGTATGGGTGAGTATGACTTTCATAGCACTAGGTCTAACTAATGAAGATTTTTGTTAATGCAATTAACTCAAGTCTATGTGCATTGAAGTATGAGTGTCTACTTGTTTTGAGTATTGTTGAAATCTGCCTTTGTGTGGCCTTGCAAGATGATATCTTAATAAATGGATTGTAATGACCATGTTATGATTAGGAGAGGTATGTTCCTCCTATGAACATGATGAGAGCCTCTTTGATTAATGCATTAAGGGGTGAGTGAATTGAAGTTTTGCTTGCTTGTGTGCATTGAGTGCTTAAATGATGTGAAGTTGTGTTACTTTAAAAGTTTGGTGCATTGACTTATATATGAATATGTTATGAATATTATAAACTGCTCTATGATGCTTTGAAGTCCTTGTTGTGGTTAAAGTGTTCTAAGTGTCATTCGAGGACGAATGTTCCCAAGTGGGGGATATTGTAAGACCCCAAAATAAGATAGGGTGTCTAGAGCCTAAAATGTTCTTTAATGTTCTAAGGTACTAAAATGACTTATAATATGGTTTATAGGCAGTGCATAAAGTTTTAGGTGATTTGGAAGTCAAACGCCAAGGGTCGACCGAAACGTTCGACTACTAAGTCACCTAAATGCCTCGTATATGGTTCTATGTGATTATGTGTGATTAATGATCTTATGAAGTCTTAAAATGGTTTTTAATGATGTAAAATTATAGTATATGAAGTTTCGTGAAGTTCGGAGGTCAAACGACCAAGAACATCCAAAGCGTTTGAAAGATAGCCCTTAAGACGTTCAACGTGTGTCATGATGGGGCTTGGCCTTTTTGGACGTACTATAGGTGTTTGTTTTGTATGAAAGTTATGTGGAAGGTCTATAACTTGTTAAGGTTTATAATAATGTTGGAAACGTCCGGGTACGACTTCTAAAGGGCCCCATAAGAAGCTCCAAAAGAAGGACCCAAGGATGGTCGAAGACACTGCCTGGGCAGTGTCCATTGACAGACCCAACGACGGCCAGTTGATCTACCAACGGCCCGTTGGTCAGGTCTCATCGACTGGCACTTGCTTTGGGAAGGTCTCAAGCCAATATTTTGCTAAGTACCAATCGACGGAGCCCTAGGTATGGTTCGTTGGCTGGACGATGGCCCATAGGTGCCTCCGTCGATGGTGCACTGTCACGTGCAGCTGCATCTATTTTAATTAAAGGGGTGAATGGGAAATTCACCCCACGTCCTAACCTGACTATAAGGGATTAATTTAGTGAATTTTGGGCATATAAAAGTCATCAAAAATCCCTTCACACGATTTAACCTCTTCCTTCCAAAAATGTTCTCTCTAAAATCACCATTGTTGGTGGAGCTCAAGAACTACTTGGAGCTGACTTTTCCATGGATGAATCATGAAGTTTTATAGGTTTTCAACTAATTAAAGGTATGGTGATCCTTCATCTATAAGTATCCTTTCACTTGGAGAGTTCTTCTCAATGTCTTCAAAGAAAGTTTATGATCAAAGTCCTTCTTCTTCAATCTAGCCATGGGTTCTTTCTAAAAAGGTTTTGAACGATTGCATCATGATTAAGTGAAGTTAATACAGTGGTTTTAACGTGAATTTTACTCCAATTGCATGATGAACCCATGCTCCTTCACCAAAACGATTTAGCCTTGCATGGGCTTTGTGATCTTGAATTGTTATCGATTGAATTATGATTCTATTACGTTGAGGTGATTTTATATTCTGTTATTTACATGAATTTATGTTGAATCGATGTTGAAGGATCCATGAGGATAAAGGTATGAAGATTTGAGCATGTCTAGCCTAGTTTCCATAGTTCACTGTAACATTTGTTTCTAAATGAATTAATGTGGATTTCGATTATGTTAGGTTAGTTGTATCTACTGTTTTGAGTTAGTATCATGATTGGATTATGAATACGAATCTTGTATGATTGAAGTAAAGATGGCTTATGTGAATGACCTAGTCTTCTAGTGTATCGATGGATAATACTATGTATATGATGATATCTTGAATTGTGGATAGATGAAGCATGATTTCCCTTGATGAAGTGATTTATCTAGCTTCTGTCTAACATGTACATTATTGTTAAAATATGATGGAAGATCAAGGTCTTAGAGAATCAATAGGGTTGGTTAATTCTCTCTCTATACTCTAGCAAATTGACAAGTCTAATGCCTATGTTGTAACTTGAACTTGAAGTGCTTTAAGCATGATTTCTTTATGATTAAATATATGATTAGATACTGCCTTAGATTTATATTATTGTTGAAATATCATCTTTAATCCATAGAATGAGATTGGCTAATGGTCTATGTTCTTCTACTTTTCTAGTATGCTAAGGTGTTTTGCTAGTTTGTAGTATGGACTTAGAGTAGCTTATGCCTGACTTCGTGTATGATTATTATGTTTTAAGCTACTGCCCTATACTTGAATTATTGAAGAACGAGTAGTAAAGGTCAAAGATGACAAAAGACTAAAGGATTGGTAAGAATTGCTTTACTCTTTTACTTCTCTATTCTTCTATGATAATGTTGGTGAAGCCTTGTATGGCATTGTGTGGTATGGTCCACTTATGGTGGCGGTGTTTACTTTATTGTCATTATATATGTTTTGACCATGGACTTGAAGGCAAATTGATGATCTTATGAACATGTGCTTAATATGGTACTATGAGAAGCTTATGCCTACTTTCCTATTCTAGTTGTGATCTAGGTTGTATTGCTACTGTAGAAGCATGTGTGTATCCATGTTAAGGTAAAGTATATGTGCTTTCATTGATTTGTTAAAAGGGTTAATAATCCCTTACCTATGTACCACTATGTGTAGTCTGTGCTTGAAGAAGTTTACCAATGTACACACATTCTCACTTACATGCAGGATACAAGTAGTATAGGTCATTGTGTCTAAATGAAAGGTAGTTCTCATATTCACTAGTGTCTACTACTATGCATATTAAGGTGATGTTTATGAAAGTATTATTTGTATTCCCTTACTAGGATGACTTGATAGGTGTACTAGTATGGGCAAGGGTATGTGACCTTGTCTATACATTGCACATGTGTACTTTGATAGGATAGTTCCTAGGTTTGGTTTCTATATGCATGAATATGAATGTATGGTCATGTGTGGTCTTAATCGGTTATGCGAAAGGTTTGCTCACATCTATGTATACACTCCTACACATGAATGATGATCTAGTCAATAGAGGAGCCTTGAAAGGTGTGCTCAAGTGTATCCTAGACTAGATAGTGCTTATACATATGCTATGTCCATGTGAAAGGATCTTATCACATTATTTAGGTTGATGAACTTTCATCTATGACCTATGAGCTAAGCATATGAGGGGATGATTCTCCTAAGCTTATGTTTTTATAAATAAATGTTAATGAAGGTTTTTTCAATAAAGGGAACTTAGCTTAGCACTGAGTGAACTAGTATATGAGTGTGTGTCCCTTTCCAATGTGGGAAGGTAGGTACACTATAAATCTCATGGGGTGGATAGCCTCATGACCCAACATAGGGTGTAGAGTTTACATTTCCAAGAATCCCCCAAGTTCCATAAACTATGTTGCCACCATAGGATACTAGCTAGTGGGTCCACCTAGAAAGATGTCATGTTTGGTTCTACTTTGGTCGGTAGACCACCTTCTTTCTGTGTGGGGTTTTATGACACCGTATTCCATGTTTTGCACCCATGGTCTGTGTCGGTTAAGGCTATTGTTTCCCTAGATTAAAATGGACAATGGAAGTAAATGAATAAGATCCTAACTAAGAGGACTTAAGGTAAGTTACTTAGGATAGGTGGAAGTAATGAACCCATCTAGACATTGCACAAGTAGCTCCTTAGTCTAGGAAGGTGACTTAATGTGTGTGATTATGTTTATGTCCATATGCATGATTATGTAGTTTTTGTATGCTTGTTATGAAGATGTGCATGGTTCGAGTCTATGTGATATGGTCTTATTCTTATATGCACTATGAGAGTCCTAATGACTATATAATGAAGATTGTTGACATAAATGAAGTTGTCTTCTCTTACTATGTTGATATATGATTTGGATGTAAAGGCTTGTGGTCTCATGATAGGTTTACTAAGTATATGTGAGGTTATGGGGCCTTATATGTACATTGCACTAGTAGACTTAGATTGGGGGCATGAGTTATGTCTTATAAGGTTCTATGTGAAGTAAAATAAGTATATGTGCATAATGATTAGGAGATCACTATAATGTCCTTATAGTCTTAACTTAACTATGTCTATGATGTACTATACTTCTATGATGGTATGTGTTGTCTAGTGTAGATGATATGTATGTTCCCTTGTGGCCTTAAGGTAATGTATTGCACCAAGTATCAATAAGGGGTAACTTGGGAAGTTAATGAACAAAAGAGAAGATGGTTCACTGTTAAGGGAAAAAGGGCTTACTGTAATGTGCCTTAAGGATGCAATAAATTCTAAATGTGATCTTATGTGATGTTTGGACTTTGAATATGTTTATATGATGTATGTGAATGATATAAATGCTATTGTTTAAAGGTTTTATGATGATTTACTCAAAAAGACATGAAGTATGATTTCAAAGGAAATGTCCCTTTTAAATGCATGTTTTTTCATGGTTGCCATACTTAGTACATTCTTTTGCTAATCCCATTCTTCTCTACTTTTTACACAAAGTGTAGGTTATGGATGCTTAAAGGATGTCTTGAATGGTGAAGAGATTGCTAGATGATTCCCAAGATCAATGAAAGGAATCCTTAAAGTTCAAGGATGTCCTACTTTTGTCTTTAATGTAAAGTCTTTAAATATCTTATAGTTATGTAATGTGTCTTATGGGCCGTGTCCCTAATGTACTTTAAAGTTATTGAGTCTAAGATGGCAAAGAGACTTAAGGTCTATAAATGTATTACGGTTTATGTTTTGTGTATATATGAGATAAACTTTCTAGCATACGATGTGCTATGAAAAGTTTTAAATTTTCCGCTAAATTTACTATGTCAATGCGATGAATGAGAACTATGGGCTTATATAAGACCTCCGAGAGGTCAAGTACGCCGTGTTACTTCTAGGGGGTTCCCATGGATGTGACAGAATCTCATGGTAACTTGGGATTCAGGAAGAAAGCTCTCCCATATTTAGCTTGGTCTTGTGTTCCTAGAATGCTTGATCATGATACATTGACTTTGTTAGGCAAAAACCATTTCATGGTAGCATTAGGAGAAAGGTCTATACTCTCCTAATGGTAGCTTGATTTGCATGTAAGGTGTATTTCATGGAATAACTTGAGATAGGTTTCTCATGGATAATTAGGGTTGAGGATTCATTCTCCCATATGGTTAGTTTGCATCTACATGATTGGTTGCATGGTGGTTAGGTTGGTACTCTTGTATCCTTCCTTTGTTATCTTGGTTGGTATGATGAGATGCTTTCCATAGTAGTAGGTCTATTATCATAGTATGTTGAGCTTAATAGACAAGGATGCAAGATAAGTTAGTTTGGATTAGGATATCCTACAGAACTACTTAGCATGGATGGTAGTATTGGATGCCATCCATACAAGGCACAACTGTAACTTGAAGCTACCAACGACATGACCCCTATGTGATGTATTTTTAGCTTGGGTAGTGGCTACAGTTGCTTTACATGACATGATTGACTTAAGATGATAGTGCCTTCTATATATGAAATAGGTCTACTAGAGACTCCTAAAATTATGTTTGGCCTTTTCCATACCCAACTTAATTAATTCATATTTCGTAATATTTCAAGGTCTAAACAGATAAGATTCAGTTTACGCTTTTGAGAAATAGAGTTAGAGTTTTTTGGAGAAAGAATGCAAGAGGAGAAGAACGAAAAAACAGCCAAGATCATCGTTTGTAAGGATTTATCTTGTGGATTTTACCAAGGGGTGATCCCTACGAGGTATGTGAGGTTAATTGACCCATGCGCAAAAAATGATACAATTCACTAAATTATATTGATTTGAATGTAAATCCTATGAGTTCGTGATGAAATTCGTTTGAAATATTGTGTGTTCTATTTGTTGAAGTTTCTTGAGATTGAATAATGTATTTAGGCGTGAATTCTAGTTAAATATTTCATATATTGGAGTTTTAGTCGATTCTTAAAGTTTGCTTAAAGAATTATTGGAGTTTAAAGGGATTAGAGTAAAAAAACGAGCAACAAAAATCATCAAAACCTGAGGAAAGTGGTGGGGCACTGCACCAGCCATGAACTGCCAAAGAGTTCTCTATAGTAACCCAACCGAGCATTGGGTCGTGTCCAAGGGAGCGAAGCAATAATTAGTAGAAAATTAGAGTTTCATTCAAATTAGTCATAGCTAACGAAATTATAGATTAAAAACATAACAAATTAGCGGGGTGACAAGAGTGTGTAAAATAATAAATGGGAGGTATTGTCACAAATAGTAAAAATACAAAAATTTAAAAGAACTCTAAAAAATGAGAGAAGGATTCTTGGGATGTGACTGGAATACGGGTAAATCATGATTATTGTGTACATTATTTTGAAAGAAGATTTATTGAGTAATAGTCAGTAGTTAAAGCTTTACGTGGAAATAAGTTCTCTCTCAAGAAAATTACCCAATTTCAAATGGGTTACTCTCGGACACCCTATTTACGCATGAAGACCAACATATTCCTTACGCCACTCACTCTCTTGAGCTAAGTGTTAGGATATGGGACTAGGGGTCACTCTCTCAAGCTGAACCTCATGTCGACGCACTACTTAGGCCATCAATCTAGTAGTCTTGGTTTAGAGACTTCTCTCTCCAGCAATCCAGAAACACATAATTAAACTTGTATTTTCAACTTCAAATTAATGAAATTCATCCACAACTACTAAACAAAATCACCATAAACTAAAACTAATCTACCGGCAAACAAGACCCAACAACAATGGTAACAACCCTTAAAATTAACTAGGTCAAAATAGATCCTACGATGTGTTTTATGTGTTAATAAGGTGTGAAAATAATGATTAATATCTTTAGAGGGCAGTTTGTATAGTCTGGAAGTGAAACATTGAAGAACGACCAAGACGTTTGGAAACTAGTTCTTGTGTGTGCTAGTGTGCCTTTGCATGTTTTATGTTATGTTTAGTGTCTAAAATGGTAGGTTCTAACAACTATATCAAAATATTTACGGTCAGAACGTGCGGGCACCACTCCACAAAGACCACTCTAATGGTCTTTAAGGAGGACCCAAACTTTTGCCCAAAGCAGCCAAGACTTTCAAAACTACGCCCCATAATCGATGCCCCTTTGATTGAATGACGCCCCATCATTGCGTGGCATGGATCCACAATTACTTGTGGAAGACAATCCCCCATTTTGGGAGTCTCTGAATAAAACCATGCCCAGCAGGACGTGACGTTGTTCAGATGATGCCCCGTCGATTGAGGCGTGCAATTTTCCTACAGGTCTCTCCCAACTTGAGGTTATAAGGGTCTTTTCATAATATCTTGTCTTGTGTTTATAGGGTATGAATACAATAAGGACGTCCGCAATAAGAGTTGATGAGAAGGTGGTGAATGAGAGAGTTCCTCCCCGAGGTGGACAAGTTCCCCAAGGTGTTGAAGTTCCCAAGTTAAACAAGTCCCTATATCAAATCAAGGGGATGAGGCTCCGGTGGTTCCCCCGGACATGACTAATGAGGAAGTTCTAGGAGCTCTTATTACCCTAGCTCAAGCCATGACGGCTCAAGCGAACTGAGATGTAGGTCCTAAGATTAATTCTCTTGAGAGTACCATGACCTTTAAGTTGAGAGACTTTCTAAGGATGAATCCTCCTACCTTTCTTGGATCTAAGGTGAGAGATGATCCCCAAGCCTTCTAAAATGAGGTGTATAAGATAGTGAATGTTATGGGGGTGACTTGTATGGAGAAAGGGGAGTTGGTTTCATAACAATTGAAAAGGGGTTGCTCAAGTGTGGTACACACAATGGAAAGATATTAGGCTAGTTGAATCGGATTCTACAGAATGGGAAGAGTATAAGGAATAATTCTTCGAGAGATACTTTCCCCTTGAGAAGAGAAGGTTAAGATTAAGGAATTTATAAGCCTTGGGCAAGGTAATATGAAGGTTGAGGAATATTTCTCAAAATTTACCCAATTGTCTAAGTATGCTCCATCTTTGGTGCCTAACCATAGAGATAAGATGAGTAGGTTCTTGACCGGTGTTTCGGATCTTGTTAAAGAAGAGTGTCACATAAAAATGCTACATGGTGATATGAATCTATCTAGGATTATGGTGTATTGTCAATCTATTGAAGATTCTAAGCTTGGGAGGAGAAGTAGATATTTTAAGAGAGAAAGAACCGATGAGCAAAGTCATCCTAGGTATAAGATGAGGGCCCCAAATGAAGATGTTCCTAGTGCTGCTAAGGCTAACTATGAGAGGGGTGGTGTTTTCCACATTGATAAACCTACTTTTGCAAATTTTGGGAAGAAACACTTTGGCAAGTGTGTAGACGGTACTAGTGGGTGCTTTGGTTGTAGGAAGAATGATCACAAGGTGAGAGATTGTCATAATATCGCGGCTAGATAAAGAGAGGCCAACCAAGATCCTTCTAGTGGGATGGATGTTGGTGAACCAAAGAGGAATCGCTTCTACTGCCTCCACGCTAACAAGGAAGTAAATCCGGATGAATGTGCCGGTAGGTTATAGTTTTCCCTTGTGTGTGTTGATAGATATTTACCATGTTGCTGAGTATTGTGAATAGTTAGATTCATCGATTTCGTCTCCTCACTTCTATTCTCTTCAATATTTAGTGTTAGCACTTTCTAGTAGCATGTTGCATGTGTTTAGGAGTCTAAGTGCAATGAATTTCATTTATCTCCTTGCATTGTGCAAATTTTTATAAGGTTATGTTTATATGGTAAATTGAGTTCAAAAGATTTTGTCTTTCATATTGTTATACCTCTATAATGAATTGCCTAAATGTTGCATGAATGAGCTTGTAAGCATGCTTAACAATGAACTTCTTGAAAATGTTGCCTAATTGTGTTCTATGAGATCTCGTCATAATGTTCTTAGAAATAATGTGATATCGTGATGATATATATGGAAAAGGAAGTTCCTCCTATGTGAAAAGAGAATGAAGAGTCTTGTTGCATGATAAGTCGTAGATGTTGTTCCTACTTTCTTGTTGTGTTTTGAGTCTCTTGATTATGTGGAGTTTATTTTCTCCTATCTATGTGTTTATTGTGTATGACGTGGTATGGTTATGAGCTTCTAGTCTTGATTCCTTATCTATTGAAGGTGTTGAAAGTGTTTTAGTAACATTCGAGGATGAATGTGTTTCTATGTGGGGGAGAATGTAACAACCCTCAAAATGAACTAGGTTAAACTAGATCCTATCATGTGTTTTATTAGTTAATAAGGTGTGAAATGATGTTTAAAAGCTTTAGAGGGAAGGTTGTAGTGTTTGGAAGTAAAATGTCGAAGAACGACAAGACATTTAAAAACTAGTCCTTGTGTGTGCTAGTGTGACTTTGCATGTTTTATATGGTGTTTGGTGTCTAAAATTGTAGGAAGTGGGCTATAACATCTAGATGAACATATTTAGGGTCAAAATGTGCGAGCACGACTCCCCAAAGACCACCCTAAGGTCCTTGAAGAGACCCAAACTTTTGCCCTAAAGCAACCAAGACTGTCCAAACCACGCCACAAAATCAATGCCCCTTTGATTGAATGACACCCCGTCATTCGTGGCATGGATCCATACTTAGTTGTGGGATCCTAGACCTCATTTTCGGAGTCTCTATCAAAAACCACACCAAATAGGACGGCCTGTGGTTCAGATGACGCCCCGTCGATTGGTCCGTCGATTAAGGCCTATAATTTTGCTGCAAGTCTCTACCAACGCAGGAGTTATATGGTAAATTCACCCCACATCCTAATTATCTACTAGATTGTTATTTTAGGATTTTTTAAGTATTTTAAGTTAGTTTATATACCTAAGACATAAATTAGCCCCACTTTTCCAAATCAAAACCCAAGATAAAAATTAAGTTCTCTCTAGACTCTGTTGAAGCTTGAAGCAAGGTTGAAGAAAGGATTGAAGTTCTTCATTTATTTCTCCATTAATTTCGTTGGCTCTCTTCAATAAATGTATGGTGATTTATATATGATTCATATTCAATTTATGGAGCCAATTCCAAATGCTTTTCAAAGATTTTCCAAAACCTTGAAATCCTATTTTGAATTCTAAGCATAGGTTCTTGCATGAAAATGTTTAAATTGATGTTTTATGGAATTATCAAAGTTAATTGAATGTTTTAGGATAAAAATTACTTGAACCCATATATTCCTTGAATTCCTAATTTTTTCTCTAAAGCGGGTGAATTGATTATGGCTTAATTCTATTGAATTCATGTGTATATTGTATTGGGCTATTGAATTATGGATTGATCAATGTTAGAATTGTTTAAGGCTTGCCTTATAACGTTGATATCTATATTGAGTATTGATGTATCATTGACATGGATGAATTGTTGTCCTAGTATTATGTATTAATGTTATTGTAAAGATCTCTTGTAATGTGAATTTATTGAAAAGGCTAAGGAATAGTTATTGTGGTTGTTGGAAGATGGTGAGTTACCTAATTCCCTTGTTTAGCATAAAGTTGATATTAATTATTTATTGTTTTGTATGGTCCACTTATGGTGGCGGTGTTTAAGTGTTATAATTGTTATGAATATAGCCATGTCGACATTATTATGTGAACTATAGTATGATCATGACACGGTATATGTTAAGGTACAAAGTTAAGGTTCTCATGTGATGTCTATATGACCTTTTAAGGGTGCTAAAGAACATTATTGTATGTACTTCTTCTCTAGTTGTTGTTGTATGATAATGAAGAATTAGGGAGAGCATTTATAGAATGATGTTGTATCATGTGTGGTAGACTAATTTTACCTACTTGGTACTTGACCTATATTGAATAAATTATATGATAAATGTTGTGTCTTTACTTGGTAGGCTTAAGCACCCTTGTCTTGATTGAATCAAAAGAGTAAAAATCTAGGATCGGTGATCTAAAGTAGGTCCCATTCTATGCTAGGATAATATGGAACCTATAATATGTAAAGAAGGTAGAGACGGAGCTACCATAATAAACCTTGATTGGCAGCCCTTGTTGAACCCTTCTTTGTAGTACTACTTTGAGTTTGTAGTACTTAGAAATGGTACCCTCTAAAATACTATATGTTAATCAACTTACTCTATGAGAACAAAGGCAAAGCACCGGGATATATGCTTTAGGATGAGACTAGAGTACAAAAAAGCCCTTGATACCCCTTAACCATTTTCCAATGTGGGATGTGTCCAAGTTCTAACCTTTGCAGATAGAACACCCTTCACGGTTTAGCGTCTTTATGACACTGGATCCCATACCTATCTAGTGTGGACTATGTCATTTATTACCTATTCTCATCATGGGATGTGTATTATATTATTGTAGAAGTTCTACATTGTGTAGGTAGTCGAATGGGATGCTATTGATACATGGCATGAGTAGGATTTGAAGGTGCTAGGATGAGTTCTTTAGGTCCCCCAAGACTATTCCGTGAAGTCCTCTAATTGTTTACTTGTCTCTTAAATGCCTTTAATGGAAAATGTTGACTTAGTAAAACTGTATTGAATAGTTAGGTTCTTAGAGTGGTACGGGGATCACTTAGATGGTCTTGGAGAGGGTGTATGGGCGGTTTAGACAAGTCCTACTTAGGTGAGTCTTAGAGTAGCCTTGGTAGGGAATGTAAATGCTTAAATGGGTTCTAAGTTAATATGTTCATATCTTGTGGATTATTTGAATATGTCTTATATGTGATTGTTGACTTGTATTATGTCTATTAAACTCTTATGATGAAGGTTTCTATTAGATTAGCATGAAAGCATATCTTAAAATAAATTTCCTTTTTGCATTGTTTTCTTGCATGTTCACCATGCATAGTGCATAAAATGTGCTAATTCCATATGTTTATTTATGTCTACAAGTGTAGGTGGCGAGTGAGGACTCTCTTAGAAGTTGAAGCTTGGGAAGTAGCATTCTCTCAAGATTGTTATGTCCTCATATGTTCGAGGACATGACTTATGCTTTAGTTTCCTTTTCGAAAAGACTTTGTAATAGAATAGTAGTTTCTTTTAAAATTGATGAAAGGGTCATGCCCCTATGATATTGACTTGTGTCTAAAATGGTGTATTTTTAGATTTGGTTCTTTTTTATGTTTCTATAAAAGAGTTTTGACTATTATATTGAAAAGTTTTAATTCTATACTACTTTTCATATATATGCAATCAATGAATGTTAAGAGGATTGTACAAGACCTCGTTGGAGTACGGCGTGTGACCATTTGGGGGTGCTCCCGGGTCGTTACAACAATCTTAACCCATATTCGCTAAATCACACCCCAAGAATAGGGGGTTTTAAGCCACACATTAAGAAATAGTAATTTATACCTTCAATGATGTTGTAATCAAATGGGTATGAAGATTTCAATCTCAAATTAGTAAAAGAATGAAGAATCCCAGATGCCCACTTCAAAATTGAAAGAGATGAACCCTCTTCTTCTTCAAGTGTCAAAAAACCTTTCCAACTTAAAGAAAAAATATCAAAACCTAATATTCAAGACAGAAAAGTATTATAATGTTCGACTCTTTAAACTACCAATCTAAGTAGTATTTATAGTGATCACATAATTGTGTGTGGCGGATCGTTCGGCAGCGCTAGTAAGAATCACCGACTGACTCGGTGATTTTCCCATTGTTGTATTTCACTGCTATATGGTACAACCTTCTACATCATCGTACTTTGGTCTATTGGGAGATATGGTACTACTTCGTGGATCGACTCGGTCACGCGCCGACTGCTTCTTTCTTCCACCGATTTGATCCTTTCCTTCAGGGCTCAGCACACTGGAACAAAAGTTGAAGTAGACCTCTTTGGCGATTGGCCAAGTGGACTCATGGATCCTTAGGCGTTCATTTCTTCATTCTTTTCAACATTTTTGTCCCTTTTGTGACATAGTGTCCATGGTTTCCTTGAAACTTCAAATACTTGAAACTTAAGAGTTCTCATTAGATATGGAGATAAAATAATCTATGCAAACACTATTTCTATTAAAATATATCCCTAAATGAGTCCAATTTGTATACTTATCAAAACCCCAAACTTTAAGTTTGCTTATCCTCAATTAAAACTCAAGTCGAGCAGTTCAACACGGATGTCTCAAACAGTGCTACAGAAGACTCAATCATGAATGTATACAACAAAACTCAAATTACTTATGCAAGGATCAATTGTGTACTCAAAGATTCAAGTTGTGACACACCATTACCATACATTCTTAGGGTCGCATCACTTACTTCAAATGCAAAAATTGAAGCTCAATAAAAGCATTTGAATGCCCTCACACATATGATAATTCAATTTTCACATACAAGGGTCTAATCAATTTGAAGTTTAGAAATCAGATGCAACTCTCACTCTAAAAAAGATGAACACAATACATGCTTTCACCTATATGTTTTCCCTTATATTCATATAAACATTTGTTTCAGCTTTCTCAAGATTAAAGAGGTCTTCTTAAGGCTTGTAATGGGGTTGAGTGCAAACGTAAGGTCTTTTAGGCTTAGTTACTAATTATCCTCATGAATTGTGGTTCTCACAAACCTTTGTAACGATCCAAGAGTACCCCTTCGGTGTTACACGGTGTACTCGACCTCTGAGACGTCTTGTACAAGCCTCTTAGCTTTCATTCATTCCGTAGGTAAGAAAAGTAGTGCGGAATTAAGACTCTTCACAATATAACTAATAAGAAACTCTTTTTATAAAACTAAGGCACAAGTCTCATCATCACAAGCCAACTTAGACACCTCTTAACATCATAGGGTCACAAATCTTTACATTGAAAGAAACATACTAAATCTTATACAAGTCTTTAAAAAAAAGAAACTAAAACAAACATAATTCATGTCCTCAAACATATGAGGAGATAACAATCTTGAGAGAATCAACATTCCCAGTTTCACCTTCTAAGAAACATCACTTCCACCTATACTTGTGAAAATACAGAATAATATGGGGTTAGAACAAATATTGCACTAAGTATGGCACTATGCAAAAACATACGAAGGAAGAAATTTTAGTTCAAACATACTTTTCAAGCTATTTTAGTAAAACCTTTATGAATCAAGTTTACAAAGTTATCCTAAGTTCTCAAGCTATTTTAGTAATCCATTTAAGTCTTAGACCTTCCTGTCCAAAGTTATCCTAAGACTTACCTAGGTAAGACATGAAGAGATCACCCACACAACCTTTTGAATACACACCTAATTAATCCTTAAGACTACCAACGATAGGGTTGCTTCATTGCAATTCAACAAGTAAACATCTATTAATAGAGATACTAAAGGAGACATACCCGTATTTAGGAACTTCACATAAGGACCATCCTCCAAGACAACCCCAAGTTTAAAGATAGTGCAATGTGAAAGTAGCATCCCATACTACTACTCCAACCTTAGTAATCCTTGAGAATTCCCTTAGATTACGCAAATCACATCCATAATTTACATAACTTTCGTCTTATTTGACATAAGATCAACATACTTCATTAACATTAGACATAAAGTCAACTTACTTCATTAACATCATATAGTTACCCATTCATACATTTTCACATAAGGACACACCCAGACTCCCTCCAAATGTCTACTTGTGCAATGGATAGATAGCATCCCATTCCACCACCTACCTTAAGTAGTACATCCTTAAGAAGACTTAGCTCATTAAATTCATTTATGGGGCTAACTTTAACCTACATAGACCATAACAACTAGACATGGAATCCCGGTATTAACCCCCACCGGATGAGGGATCCTTACTTGCCTAAGGTAGGATCATTCTATTTTAGCCTTTACATGGATCTCCAATAGTTTTACCCATGCGGGCACATAGTTAATGAATAAGGAGATTGCTTCTAAGTAACTCATCTCAATTAACGAAAAACACTTATCTCAAGAGGTACATTTCATACACCATCTTTACTCACGAAGTGTAACCCCCCCCCCCTCACTTCTTCAAATCCTCTCAGTGTTAAGCATAACTCCCCTTAAATATTATTTACATTCATTCACTATAGGTTAAGGGATAGCTATTTAGAACAACATATACACTCCCGAAGAGTAGTAACCCTAAAGTTTACTTTTGAATAGTACATTTAAACTCACGAAGAGTATCATACCTCCAACCTTTCTTTGTAAAGCTCTTGTGAATAGTGAGGTTTCTACTAAACACTTCATCTCAACTTATGAAGATTGTCCACCCCAAAATCCCCCTTTTCATTCACTAGAGTTCTTAGAAATAGTAGTGTTGGTACTAGAAACTTCATCTCTACTCACGAATAGTGTCTACCCTAAAATCCCCCATTTTCATTCATTAACTTCATTCATTCATTCATTGTTTGTGTGTGATTATATCTGAGAACCTTTTCACATAATCACCATTATTCGTAACATTGACTTCTAAACATGATCATACTACATTCGTCATACTTCACATACTTTCATGCTTCACATTCTGATATAATACTTTATTTAGACATAGTATCTTCAAGACACACATTCTCAACTTGATAATACATCTAATGCATACATATAGTAACATCACTTTACTTCACTTTCAATGACTTCAAGGCCATAATCACATCACACATATATATATATTCATATACATCAAGTAAATACTGCCACCATAAGTGGATCGTACCACTTAAGATCAATTCAATAACAACTAAACCATATAGATCAACTTACCCTTCATCGAAGACTTTAAAACCTTTCTTCAACACTCCAATAAAATCATCATAATAAGGCATAAATGGTAGTACATAATCACAATACAACATAAGGAAAACACAACTCTAACATTGTCGAATAATATTCATCAACCCCAATTCATAAGTCAAAAATTGAGAATTTTCATGATCATGGGTACATTGAGTTTTTGATCCTAAGACCATCACATTATATTGAAAACATCATAACCTATCCATTACAACCTTTTCATGCAAAGACCTACGCTTACAATTCAAAATAGAAAAATTAAGGAATTTGAAATCTTTTTAAAAAGCCTTTGAATTCAAAACTTGAATGAAATTAGAATAAAGGATAAACTACCATACCTTAATAGGAAAAAACCCACGAGATTTGGTGAAGAAATCGACCAAAACCTTCAATCCTAGATCTATCTTATGTTCAAGCTTGAGAGAGTTCTTCTTTGGACAGGGATTATGATTTTCAAAAGTGAAGTCTAACTTAGGTATTAGGGTTATAAACTGACTTAAAATCCCTAAAAAAAAACTTTAAAAAACCAACCACTAGTTAATTAGGATGTGGGGTGAATTCCCCTATTCACCCCAATGTTGGCCGAGTTGTAGACAGTGAACTGAAGGCTCAAAATGAAGGACCCATCTACTGGGCATCATTTAAACGACGGGTCATCCTGTAGAGCGCCGTTTGTGACATAGACTCCAAATTATAGGGGCTAAGCTTCCCTAACTAAGTGTTGTTCCACGCCCCTTGTTAACGGGGCGTCAAACCATCAATTGGTCGTCGTTAGGATCGTGGTTTTGGGTTGTTTTTGGCAACTTCTTGTCAGGTCTTGGATTCTCCTCAAAGGGTCCTTGAGGAGTCGTACCCGGATGTTTTGACCCTTAAAAGGACCAAATATGAGCTAGGGTCCTTTCCTATCATTTTGAACACGAAATAACACATAAAACATGCAAAGGCACACAAGCACATACATGACTAGTTTCCAAACGTCTTGGTCGTTCTTTGACCTTCAACTCTTAAACTCTTTTAAATTCTCTTCTAAGGATAAAATTCATTACTTTAACAGATTATTAACTCATGAAGCACATGTGAAGCTCTAGATTTTCCTAATTAATTTTAAGGGTCATTACAATCTCCCCTACTTAGAAAACATTCATCCTCAATGACATCAAGGACTCAAATAGCAGCTCACAACACACATCATCATGGATACACTTTCATAGTCAATACACCTAACTTACAAGTAACACCAACTTCACATCATTATACACTCTAAGCAAAACAAGCAATTCGGAATTATTTCCACAATTCAAAGTGCATACATAATTCTTCATTTTCATTGCACTTATGGAGGAACTACCTTATCCAACATTAGACATTCTCATAATATCAATATAAATGTCAACATGTAATAACCTTCAAATCCCACATTAGCATATAAACATAACAACTCACAAGGCAGTTATTCATATATCATTAGATACACATTGATATGAGAAATATAAATGAACTGCCAATCTTCCGATGTAACTATGATATCATCAAGAGAATGCAAAAAATCATATCATTAATGACATTAATAACATAAGGATACATGCAACTCATACTCATATGCAAGACTCCAAAACATAAAAAAACTACTATGAATTGTTTTCTCAAGCTTGAGTGAGAATAGAAGGAAAATATAAGGATTACAACCACCTTACTACTCAACTCATTCTCCCCCTCTTCGGGTAAACCCATGTAGGAACAAATAAAAAAAACCATAAGGAACATGACTAAAATGAGCCTTCATTATGGATTAGCTCCTTTGTTAGCTTGAAGCGCACAGAAGAGGTTCTTCTTTTGAGTATTGGGAACCCTATCCTTCCTATCAATGGAACTTTTGTTGGGAACCCTACCCTTCCTCCCCATGGAATACTCTTGATTATAAAATATCTTCTTAGACATAGGTTGACTTGGTTCATCCGACCTAGCCCTCTTCCCATATCTATTTATTTTCATAAGCTTGGACTCTTAAATTTATTGAGCATTCACCATGAGTCTAGAGTTATCCATATCATGATGGAGCATTACCGTACGACACTCTTCCTCCACCATACTAGACACCCCCATCACAAATTTATTCATCCTAGCTCTAGAGTTGGCTACCAAGTTTGGTGCATACTTAGAGATTTTGGTAAAATTGGGGGAATACCCCTTCACACTCATTCCCCATTGACGAAGGTTCATGAATTCTACTAACTTTTTCTCCCTCAACTCTATGTGGAAAAACATATCAATAAAGGTCTTCTTAAACACTCCCCAATCTACCGAGCCTGTCCTTACGGGTCTCTCATCCCTCCATTTCTCAAACACACTTGTGCCACATCCATTAGTTTGTAAGAGGCTAGATCTGCTTTCTCTCTAAAAGTAACTCCCATACCATCTAAAACCTTGAACACCACATCTATGAAGACTTGTGGATCATCATCTACCATAGTGCCATGAAATGTAGGAGGATTCATCCTCATGAAATATCGGATTCTAGAAGCAAGAGTACTTGCATTGAGTTGAGGTCCAACTCAAAGGTTAGCTTGTGCATCCATATGATTATTGACGACTTGAACTTGAGTCTTCATGAGTTGGGTAAAAGCTCTAAAAGCAGCCTTTATCTCAACATTAGAGATATCCCCTTCAACATAGGGAGCTTGAGGACCTTGGGGCACTTGAGGGGGAACCACCTCATTCATGTTTTCTTGGTTAGCTATAGGGACTTGCTCACCCCGGGGAAGAACTTCCTCATTAACTACTCATTCCTCCTCTCTTCTTGCGGGTGTCCTTTTTGTATTCATATCCTATAAACACAAGAGAAGAGATTAGGAAACACACTTAGAGAACTCAACTTTATGGCATAATAGAAGAGTAATCAAGAAACTGAAACTTCTATCATCATATAGCCTCTCACACATAGATATGTCGCGAATCACACCAATGAAAAAGACTCCACTAGACATGGATTATGAGACTTTGGACCCTAATCTATTTGCCAAAACCTTATGCTGTGATACAAATTTTGTAATGAACCAAGAGTACCCCCTACACGTTACACGACCTACTCGACCTATCAGAGGTCTTGTACAAGCTTCTTAGCTTTCATTCATTACATAGGTATGAAAAGTAGTGCAAAATTAAAACATTTCACAATATAACTAATAAGAAACTCTTTTATAAAACTAAGGAAAAAGTGTCATCATCACAAGCTAACTTAGACACGTCTTGATATCATAGGGTCACGACCCTTTAAATTGAAAGAAACACAATAACTCTTATACAAGTCTTTATTAAATATACTAAAAGAAACATAATTCATGTCCTTGAACATATGAGGACATACCAATCTTGAGAGAATCAACTTCCCAAGCTTCATCTTCTAAGAGCCTTCACTTGCCTTCCACCTATATTTATGGAAATGTAGAAGAGTATGGAGTTAGTAAAAAAATATTGTACTAAGTATGGAAATATGAAAAAACATGTCAATGAGGATATTTTAGTTAAACATACTTTTAATGTTATTTTAGTAAAACCTTCATGAATCAAACTTACAAAGAATCATACAAGTAATCATTTAATATACAAGGTAAAACATCCATAAATCTCAACATTTTGTCACATTCATCAATTAATACATTTATCATTTATACCTTACTATCTGAAGTTATCCTTAGACTCACCTAGGTAAGACATGAAGCAACCGGCCATACAACCTTTTCTATACACACCAAACTGATCCTTAAGACTACCAAATATAGGCATGCTTCTTTTCAATTAAACAAGTTAACATCTATTACTACAGATACTAGATAAGACATACCCGTATTTAGGAACTTCACATAAGGACCATCCTCCAAGACAACCCATAAGGTACACGTAGGGTAATGTGAAAGTAGCATCCCATACTACTACTCCCACGTTAGTGCTCCTTGAGAATTCCCTTAGACTACGCAAATCACATTCATCATTTACATAACTTTCATCATATTAGACATAAGATCAACATGCTTCATTAACATTAGACATAAAGTCAACTTATTTCATTAACATCATATAGTAATCCATTCATACATTTTCATATAAGGACACACCAAGACTCCCTCCAAATGTCTACTTGTGCAATGGGTAGATAGCGTCCCATTCCACCACCTAACCTAAGTAGTACACCCTTAATAAGACTTAGTTCATTACATTCATTTTTGGGGGATAGATTTAACCTACATAGACCATGAGAGCTAGACATGGAATCCCGGTATAAACCCCTATCAAATGATGGATCCCTACTTGTCTAAGGTAGGGTCATCTCTTTATGATTTTACATGGATCTGCAATGGCTTTACCCATGCGGGCGCATAGTTAAGGGATAAGGAGATTGCTTTTAAGTAACTCATATGAACTAATAAAGTGCACTCATCTCTACTCACAAAGAGTATCCCCCCTCTTCTTGAAATCCTCTCATTGCTAAGAATAACTCCCCCACGGAGTCATAAACATTCTTTACATTCATTAACTATAGGTTAAGGGATAGCTATTCAGAAATACATCTCAACTCCCGAAGAGTACTTATCCCTAGAGGTTACTTTTTAATACTCTATCTCAATTAATGAAGAGTATCCATTTTCAAACATATCTTTGGAAAGCTCTAGGGAATAGTGAGGTTCCTACTAAAAACTTCATCTGAAACTACGAAGAGTGTCAACCCCAAAATACCCTTTTTCATTCACTAGAGTTCTTAGGAATAGTAGGGTTGGTACTAGACACTTTATCTATACTCATGAATAGTGTCTACCCTAAAATCCCTTATTTTCATTTATTAACTTCATTCATTCATTCATTCATTGTGTGTGTCACTATATGTGAGAACCGTTTCACATAATCATCATTACTCGTAACATTGACTTCTAAACATGACCATACTACATTCATCATACTTCACACATTATCATGCTTCACATTCTCATATAACACTTTATTTAGACATAGTATTTTCAAGACACACATTCTCAACTTCATAATACATTTAATACACATACATCATAACATCTCTTTACTGCACATTCAATTCCTTCAAGGCCATAATCACAACACACATATAAATATTCATATACATCAACTAAACACCGCCACTATAAGTGGACCAGACCACTCAAGATTAATTCAATAAGAACTAAACAATATTGATCAAATTAACCTTCATCCAAGCCATTAACACATTTCCTAAACTCCCAATAAAATCATCATAATAAGGCATAAATGGCAATACATAATCTTAATACAACATAAGGAAAATACAACTCTAACAATGTCTAATCATATTCATTAAATGCAATTCATAAGTCAAAATATGAGAATATGCATGATAATGGGTCCAACGAGTCTTTTATCCTAAAACAATCACTTTATATTGAAAACATCATAACCTATCCATTTAAACATTTTCATGCAAAGACGCATGTTTAGAATTCAAAATAGAAGAATTTAGGAATTTGAAACCTTTTTAAAAAGCCTTTTATTTGGCACCTTGAATAAAAGAAGAATCAAGGATGAACTACCATACCTTAATTGGAGAAAAACCACGAGATTTGGTGAAGAAATTTCCATAAACCTTCAATCTTTGCTTTACCTTGAGTTCAAGCTTCAATGGGGTCTTGAGAGAGTTTTTCTTGGGAGAGGGGTTTTGATTTTGAAAAGTGAAGTCTAACTTAGGTCTTAGGAATATACACTAAATTAAAATACATAAAAATCCTTAAAAAACAACCGACCACTAGTTAACTAGGACGTGGGGTGGATTTCCCAATTCACCCCTAAGCTTGCCGAGTTGGAGGCAGTTAAATGCAGGCTCCAAATGATAGCCCCATCTACTGGCGTCATTTGAACAACGGTTCACCCTACAGGGCGTTGTTTTTGACACAAACTCTCCAACATGGGGGCCAAGCTCCCACGTCTATGTGTGGAGCCACGCCCTCTGTTGACGGGTAGTCAAACCATCAACTAGCCATTGTTGGGGTCATGGTTTGGGGAAGCTTTTGGCTGCTTCTTTCCAAGTTTTGGGTTCTCCTAAAACACCCTTAGGGTGGTCATTGGGGAGTCGTACCCGGATGTTTCGACCCTAAACATGACTAAATGTTGGTCCCCTAGGCAGTAGCTCCCTCAAGTTTGCCAACCTTCATTTGATGAAGTCATGATCACGCAGCTTCCTACGATCTGTGGTAAACACCACGAGTCATGGTAGAGGTCGTGGTCTAGTAGTCTCATGGGTGCAAGGCCTTGGGGTCTTGACACGAAGTCAAGTTAAAGACCCACATCATACCACGGCCCGTGGTTGCGCCTGTTGTCCCTTGAACAGTTCTCCTCAACATGCAATAATCCCCACCAAGGTAAGGCCACCCCACGAGCCTTACCACAGCCCATGGTCACATCCACGACTCATGAAGTGGCTCATGAAGGGGTGCTTTGGCTCGGCACCTTTTCTATACACACTACCTTTCTACTATGGGTGGAACCACGACTTGTGGTCACCACCACCGGTCGTGAAGACTATAAAGGTATAGGGAGGAAGTAGTTAGGCTAGGGTTTAAGTTACCTAGGTTCCCAAACCATGGACAATACATAAAACCCTTAACCCTCGTCCTTAACTCTAGACGTTAACCCCCACGTTTAGGCTCTAGTTTAACCTATCATTTTAGGGTCATTACATCATGTGTAGTTCAAGGTAAGCTTATCACACAAGGCATCAACAATTATGTCACTTTTCCTTTTTGAAGTGTGAAACGGTCATCACATGATAATCAATTGGACACATGGCTAGTCAAAACGAGATGCAAAGAGTTCGCATATTGTCTATGCAACTTAATTTGGTCTCATCATTATCGTACCTTTATGTTCTTTCAATTGAAATCACTATTTAATTCATCAGTATTGATAGAAAAAGAGACTCAAATTGTCACACCCGGAGTTCATACCCCGGATGAGACCGGCGCCGTTAACCTCTAAGATGTCGCAGACAAGCTCTTTTTAGCATTCTTCATAACATGCGATAGTAAAATTGCGGAAAGATAAAAAACTTTTAATATACTTATAAGTATACTTAGACTTCATACTTAATAATCATACGGTATTCTAAAACTTGTCTCACTTATATAAAATCATCTAAGAGTGCAAAGCAAATAAAAATTAATATGCCATATAGGCCTTAGTAGAAAAAAATCAAAATAACATAACGGAATAACGTATTCTAGAAACTACTAAGTCTTCATAGGAATGTAAAATAAGTTATAGCGTCCCAAACATGAGGACCTACGAAGACTTGGAGAAAGACATCCAAGCTTCTTCAAATCGACCTCTTTAACTTCAATGGCCGGAACCTACAGTTGTAGTAAAATAAAGTAATGGGGTTAGTACGCCACATGTACTAAGTATGGGTATATGCACATAACACATAGGTACATGAATGAAAAAAGATCATTTATCATTCTTTATAAAACATGCTAAGTCATATGAAAGTCTTCAATGGACATACCATATAACATATACAAGTAACTATTCCATCACTTAAAGCATGATCATGATAGAAGGCTATTCTCATAAAGTCACGTTAACAATTCATATTCAATAAATCATATAAACATAACATATAAAACACTTACCAATGATCCCATCCCCAACCTACAAGTGCAATGGTCATGTGAAGCCCCAAAACGCCACATAACCGAGTAGATAAGATAGGAGACCATAAGTAAAGCTTTGCTTCATATAACAATATAACTCAATAACATATTCATATAAGGATCAACATTCATGTAAGAATAACATCATATATCATAAATATATATATTTCATATCATCATATTACATAAGAACAATCTCCTAGGACTTCCCTTAGAGTCAACTTGAGCAATGTCTAGGTAGCGTCCCATACCACTACCTATACTAAGCCAACTCCTCAAGTCACCCTAGTCAACGTTCGTTTACTTGTATTTTGTTTTACACGAGGGAACATGCGCATTAACTGACATAGACCATGTGAGCTAAACATGGAATCCGATGTCTTTCCCACACGAAAAAGAGGTGGTCTACCTACCAAAGTAGAACCGAACATGACGTAGCTTTCTAGGTGGGTCCTCTAGCTAGTATCCTACGGTGGCATCATAGTTCAAGAACTAGGAGATGTATTAGAGACCCATAGTTCCACATTACATGGCAGACTCAATCTCATGAGAATCATTGTGAACCTACCTTCCCGCTATGGAAGGGACACTTTCCATATCTAGTTCATAAGTGCTTAGCTTAAGTCCCTTTTCTTGAAATAACCTTTAATTTGTCTTTTATAAAAACTTATCATAGGGCATAGGAGATTATCTACTTGTATAACATGATCATGAGCTCTTTTAGATTAGATGAGAATTTTCCTTTCATTGTAACCTTTCTTTTTGTGAGATTTACATGGTATAATCATCTTGTGTAAAGCATACAAGAGAGTATCATAACCTGAGTTTTCATATTCTTATCATATTCTCACAATTTACATGTTCATAGCCAGCATATTCACATAGCAACATCATACATACTATCATAACATAGCATCATGATTTATAGACTAGCATAAACATCATATAGAAATCACAATTTTAGAAGACTTACCTCTTGCTTCCAAGAACTTTATTCATCATACGATATTCATAAAAATACTTTGTGAAATACTCAATGACATAATCAAGAACAACTCATAAAATCATGTACAAGATCAATGCATAGATTAGGAGAAGGTAAATGGGTCATTAAAGAGTTCATTCAAACCTTACACTCTAACCCTAACGTTTTCACGTTATCAAACACTACAAACAACACATTCCAAACCATCACATAGAGAAAGAACATGTGTCACACGACATTCAAACATTATCAATCAATTACTCAACAATTCATGCAAAATCAAGCATAGAAAACATTTACTTTTCATTAAAAAACATAAATCTAGGGTTAGGAAGAAAATCCGTTTTGTAGAGTAAAAACCCTTGTTTTCGATGTTCTTGAAAACTTATCTTGAAAGGACCTCTTGGGTAAAGGAATCCCAAGAGTGAAATCCCATACCTTTTATATGAAGAATCCATGAAATCTGATTGGAGACTTCGAAACCTTCGTCTTATTCCTCAAGCTTTTCTTGTTCTTCAATGGAGTTTTGAAAAGAGAGTGTTCTTGAGAGATTAAGTGGATTTCGTTTGATTCTTATTTGGGATGTGTAATTGCGGTCTAAAACTGACCTAATATTAATATATAGACGTTCCAAGAATTACCCTAAATTCCCTCCACTTAAATTACCTAAAACGCCCCTACTAAATTGACTACAACTAAGAGAACATTTGACTCAGGGTATCGGGTTTGACTAGGAAAAAAATTAATTAATTAAGTTGCTAATTTAATTAATTAAGTGACCTAGGGTAATTACTAAAGTTACCCTAAGTCGTTATGACAATAACCAACCCCTTTGGACCATCCTAGGTTAGGTACTAGGATGTTTGTTTAGTTAGTTATTCGGTTAGGTCACCCGGTTAGGTCTTAGGATTTCGGGCACCTTAGTTAGTTAATATTAGTTAGTCCTAGGTTAGTTAGTTAGTTAGGTTAGTTAGTTAGAACCTAGAGTTAGTTAGGAGGCTCGGCCCCACTTGGCTTGATCCGACACGCCTGCCCCCTAACTGCCCTAACCAAATCGGTTGGGCTTCTCTCTCGGCTGTTGGTAGCACATGTGCTTGCACATGTGGTTCTGTGCACTTCCCTAACCGTGCACTTCTGGAAAGTTCACTTCTTGTCCAAGGATCCTTACTATGTCATTGGGCACTACTTAATCTACAAGATCATTTTAAAATGATATGTGTTACGGTACTAAGACTTGACACTTGGATTCCTAGTACTAATGTGAGTAAGCGATGAGGCTAATAATTAAAGAGAATATTTTATCTTAGGGTCTTCGTTGCACGTACAATTCCTAAATAAGTTTGGATTGAGCATTTGAACATCAAATTGTGTTTCATGTATATAGAAATTGGCTAACAGCCTCCAATATCCTCTAACATGCCCAATATTACTCAATATTGGGCACTGGAATGCCTATGTACCTCAAAACCTATTCTTAAAACCTATTAGGCTCTTCACTAGACGAGTACATTTTTAGGAATGTTAGATTATCCCCCCCTTAGGAATATTCGTCCCCGAATGACACTAAAATCTTTTGGAGGGTAAGTAATAGACTCAATACTAGCAGAACAACCAGCAAATAACATATCACTACACTTACCACTAATTTTATGATGCACAAACATATAAGAGCTACATATTCATAACACATAGTGAGGAATTTCCTTCTCAACCTTATCATAAGCTCAAAATGCATCAAAGAGTTACCATACTATCAATATTCTCAAGATAAAAACAAGAAACCAATTTATGAAGAAAACATATGCATACAAGTTTCACATAAGTTCAAGAATAGAGTATGAAAATATCTTCTTAAAACTCTAGTTGGTACTATCTTTTAACAAAACATGCACCTATTTAGTAAACAAGTTTTTTTTTTCATTCTTGTTATATTGGGCATGAAGTCTTTATAAGCCAATCTTTATTGGGTATGCCCATTATTTGATTATTTGCATAATATATAGTTCTTGGGGCATATATTCATTCTCCAATATTGGCATAAACCAATAACTGTTAAAACTTCATTCTTATCCAACACTGATGATTTTACATTCTCATGCTTTGCTTACTTAGTTCACCTTGAACATACCCTTCTTCTTCTTTCTTTCTTACTTTCTTACTGAAATATTGAGCATTATACATACTACTAGAATCGGAAATAAGGAAAACTGGGGAGATTAACATTCGGTAGTTTCATTGGGAACAACCCTAGTTTCGGTTTTCTTGAAGTCAGTACGATTGAAAAGCCTCCTGGGAAAAGTAAAGCATAAACATTAACAGAGAAAACTTATACATACCCGTCCCAATGTCGGGAGAGGTTTCTTTTTCACCCCTAGCCTTGAGTTCATAGAAACGGTTCCTTTTTTGGAGTTTCAGAATTAGGACCGCTTAGTTGAGCTTGGCTATTTCCCTTACCTTGGGCTCTAATATTAGGACAATCTTTCACAATATGACCACCTTTTCCACAACCATAGCAACTATTAGTCCCAACAAGACATTCACCCCCATGCTTCTTACCACACTTACCACAAGTTGGTCTTTCTCTTGGTGGTTCAACGTTTCTCCCCTCTTGAGGTTTAGGATTAGAACCTCTATTATTGCGATTCTCGAAGAAATTTGAAGGAACTTGGTTTGAAAACCTCTTCTTAAACTTAGGCTTGTCTTGAACATCAAGCCTACTTTTAGGAGAACCACTCTCAAAAGACTTTGCCTTCTTGGCTTCCCTATTCGTCTTCCTTAGGCGACTTTCCTCAACCTGTTAAGCATTAACCATCAACCTAGAAAGATCCATATTGTCATGAAGCATGGCTGCACGACATTCTTCTTCAAGATCTTCGGACACGCTAGTTACATAACAGCTCATCTCATCCCTAGCATTGGAAGCCAAAGAAGAAGCATATTCGGACAACTTAATGAACTTCAAGGAGTATTCCTTAACACTCATATCTCCTTGATGAAGGTTGATGAACTCCTCTACCTTAGCTTCTGTTTGTTCCCTTGGAAAGAATCTGTCAAGAAAGGCCTTCTTGAAGATTTCCCAAGTCACGGAACCATCTCCTAAAGCCCTACTAGTATTCCACATATTGTACCATGTCTGAGCCACATCCTTGAGTTTATAAGAAGCAAGTTCAGCTTTCTCAGTAGTACTCACCCCCATAGAAAACAAAATCTTGTAGACCTCATCAAGGAAATCTTGAGGGTCTTCATCAACTTTTGATCCAAAGTACATGGGAGGTTCATCCTTGTAAAATCTCTTAAACGGATAGCCATAATACTAGCATGGTTATCTCGAGGTGCAACTTCTCTGTTAGCTTGAGCCGTGATGGCTTCAGCTTGGGTGGTGATGGCTTGGGCCATTTGGAACAGGGCTGCCCTAACCTCACTATCCGTCATAGCCAGAGGATTCACCGGAAATTGATCATTTGCAGCAGCTTTCACTTTAGGAGAATTTCGGTTACCTTGCAGAGTAGCTCCCACATTCACAATCTCTTCCCTTACCCTTCTAGTGGTTGTCCTTCTTGTGTTCATCGTCTATATACACAAGAAAGGGATTAGATGCTAAAAGACACATAGTATCAAAGCTCTAAAGGCACGACATAAGAGTATCAAGAAAAGAGAAGTTTCCTAATCATAACATAGCCTCTCATCCACGATTGTGGGGCGCTTCACAACCATGAACAAGACGCTAGGTAATGTTATTTAGTGAGACATTGACCCAAAGGATATTTAACCTCATTCTCTAATACTCAGTTTAAGATTCCAATACTTAACCTCATGCTCTAATACCAAGTTTTTCACACCCGGACTTCATACCCCGGATGAGACCGGCATCGTTAACCTCTCAGAGGTCGCAGACAAGCCTCTTCTTAGCATTCGTCATAACATGTGATAGTAAAATTGCGGAAAGATTAAAAACTTTTAATATACTAATTAAAGTATACTTAGACTTCATACTTAATATTCATATGATGTTCTAAAAGTTGTTTCAAATATATAAAACCATCTTATGAGTGCAAAGCCAATAATAATCAATATACCATATAGGCCTTAGTACAAAAGAATCGAAAGAACATAACGGAATAACGTATTGTAGAAAATACTAAGTCTTCATAGGCATGGAAAATAAGTGATAGCGTCCCGAACATGAGGACCTACAAAGACTTGAAGAAATAGTTCCAATCTTCTTCAAATCGACCTCTTTAACTTCAATGGCCGGAACCTACAGTTGTAGTAAAATAAAGTAATGGGATTAGTACGCCACATGTACTAAGTATGGGTATATGCACATAACACATAGGGACATGCATCGGAAAGGATCATTTATCATTCTTCAGTAAACATGCTAAGTCATATGAAAGTCTTCAATGCACATACCATATAACATAGACAAGTAACGATTCCATCACTTAAACATGATCATAATCAAAGGCATATTCTCATAATGTCACGTTAACAATTCATATTCAATAAATCATATAAACATAACATACAAAACACTTACCAATGATCCCCTCCCCAACCTACAAGTGCGATGGTCATGTGAAGCCCCATAACCCACATAACCGAGTAGATAAGATAGGAGACCATAAGTAAAGCTTTGCATCATATAACAATATAACTCAATAACATATTCATTATAAGGATCAACATTCATGTAGTAGTAAAATCATATATCATAAACATATCTCTTTCATATCATCATATTACATAAGAACAATCTCCTAGGACTTCCCTTAGAGTGAACTTGTGCAATGTCTAGGTAGCGTCCCATACCACTACCTATACTAAGCCAACTCCTAAAGTAACCCTAGTCAACGTTCGTTTACTTGTCTTTCATTTTACAGGAGGGAACATAGGCATTAACCGACATAGACCATATGAGCTAAACATGGAATTCGGTGTCTTCCCCACACCGAAAAAAGGTGGTCTACCTGCCAAAGTAGAACCGAACATGATGTAGCTTTCTAGGTAGATCCACTAGCTAGTATCCTATGGTGGAAGCATAGTTCAAGAACTAGGACATGTATTAGAGACCCATAATTACACATTACATGTCAGCCTCAATCTCACAAGAATCATTGTGAACCTACCTTACCGATAGGGAAGGGACACTTCCCATATCTAGTTCATCGGTGCTTAACTTAAGTCCCTTTTCTTGAAATAACCTTTAATTTGTCTTTTATAAAAACTTATCATAGGTCATATGAGATTATCTTCTTGTATAACATGATCATGAGCTCTTTTAGATTAGATGAGAATTGTCCTTTCATCGTAACCTTTCTTTTTGTGAGATTTTCATAGCATAATTATCTTGTGTAAAGCATACCAGATAGTATCATAACTTGCGTTTTCATATTATTATCATATTCTCACAATTTACATATTCATAGCCATCATATTCACATAGCAAAATCGTACATACTTTCATAACATAGCATCATGACTTATAGGCTAGCATAAACATCTTAGAGAAATCACAATTTTAGAAGAGTTACATCTCGCTTCCAAGCACCTTATTCATCATGCGATATTCATAATAATACTTAGTGAAATACTCAATTACATAATCAAGAACAACCCACGAAATTATGTACAAATCAATGCATAGCGTAGGAGAAGGTAAACGGGTCATTAAAGGGTTCATTCAAACCTTACATTCTAACCCTAACATTTTCACGTTATCAAACACTACAAACAACCCATTCGAAACCATTACATAGAGAAAGAACATGTATCACACGACATTCAAACATTATCAATCAATTACTCAACAATTCATGCGAAATCAAGTATAGAAAACGTTTACTTTTTGTTGAAAAACATAAATATAGGGTTAGGAAGAAAATCCGTTTTGTAGAGTAAAAACCCTAGTATTCGAAGATATTCAAAAATTATGTTGAAAGGACCTCTTGGTGAAAGGAATCCCAAGAGTTAAAACCCATACCTTATAGATGAAGAATCAACGAAATCTGATTGGAGACTTCGAAACCTTCGTCTTATTCATTAAGCTTTTCTTGTTCTTCAATGGAGTTTGGAAAAGAGAGCGTTCTTGAGAGATTAAGAGAATTGCTTTTGATTCTGATTTGGGACGTGTAATTGTGGTCTAAAACTGACCAAATATCAATATATAGACGTCCCAAGAATTACCCTAATAACCATCCACTTAAATTACCTAAAACGCCGCTCCTAAAGTGACTACAACTAGGAGAACATTTGACTTAGGGTCTCGGTTTTGACTAGGAATTAAATTAATTAATTAATTTGCTTATTTAATTAATTAATTGACCTAGGGTAATTACTAAAGTACCCCTAAGTTGTTAGGACCATAAATAACCCATTTGGACCATGCTAGGTTAAGCACTAGGATGTTTCTTTAGTTAGTTATTCGGTTAGGTCACCCGGTTAGGTCTTAGGATTTTGGGCACCTTAGTTAGTTAATTTTAGTTAGTCCTAGGTTAGTTAGTTATTTAGTTTATTTAGTTAGAACCTAGAATTAGTTAGGAGGCTCAGCCCCACTTGTCTTGATTCAATACGTCTACCCCCTAACTGCCCTAACCTAATCGGTTGGGCTTGTCTCTCGGCCATTGGTAGAACATGTGCTTACACATGTGTTGCTGTGCACTTCCCTAACCGTGCACTTCTGGAAAGTTCACTTCTTGTCCAAGGATCCATACTATGTCCTTGGGCACTGCTTAATCTACAAGATCATTTTCAAATGATATGTGCTAGGGTACCTAGGCTTGACACTTGGATGCCTAGTACTAATGTGACTAAGATATGTGGCTAAGAATTGAAGAGATTATTTTAGCTTATGGTCTTCATTGCATGCACTATTCCTAAATAAGCTTGGATTGGATCATTTGAACATCAAAGTGTGTTTCATGTATATAGAAATTGGCTAACACCCTTAAGCCAATATACTCTAACATGCCAAATATTACTCAATATTGGGCATTGGGATGCTTATGTACCTCAAAACCTATTCTTAAAACCTAATAGGCTCTTCAGTTGACTAGTACATTTTCTGGAATGTTACACATATTTTCTAATGAATATCCACATTAATCACATGCAAGGAGTGGAAATTTTTTGCATAAATGTTGAAATTGTTTTTGAAGAGTCAAAATCATCTTGCAATTAAAATAAAAAAGGGTGTCATAAGATCAAACATCCACACAGAGCTGTATATACACAATTTAAACAGAACAACCTAAATATATATACAGAAAGAACACAAGTATCAATACAAAAGGTGTTGGCCTCACCCCACCACGATAAAAAGTATTTGTCCTCAATAAGACAGAGAGGGAAGTAAAGAAAGAGAGGGAAGTAAAGAAAGGTCTTTTCTATGCAGTCTTTCCATCTATCGAGGCTTCAATTTCTGGTGCAGTGGTTTGCCTATCAGTACCTGTACTTGGAGTGACCTCAGAAGGACCAACCTCGCTGGACTCAGCAACATGTGCAGTTGCTAAGGAGCCCTGCACAACTACATGTAGCATAACTTCTTTGGTCTCCATCCAGTCTTCTTCTGCAGATCCCTCAGTTTCTTCAAGCATCTCTTCATCACTCTCGGCATCCGCCTAAGGGTCACTTATTTGTTCCATTCAATCACAATGTCCTGTAGTGGTTTGAGGAATCTTAGGCGTATCTGGTATTTACATTGTTCCAAAGATCATTTACATGTCAATGGACATCATGTAATCCATGTCTTATCTTATCTCCTCATTGGCTCCTTGATCGCTCTCACACACTGCTATTCTAGCCTCTAAGGCATTAATAGTTGTGCTTAGTGGTTGCACACCATCATTGAGGGAATCTTGAGAAATACATGGGATGGAACTTTCTACATTTGCAGCCTAACAATCAGCATATTGGCCAAGTTGTCCCATATGAATCAAGGATGCATGAGTTATTGCATCTCTGGTAGAAATATGAACAGTTGGTCTGTGCGATAACTTAGCACCAGAAGAACCTTGAATGTCAGCAAGAGCAACCGTATAAATGTATATACCTAAAGGCCCATGGCCTAGAGTGTAACGACCGAGGAGCACCCCCTAGAAGTAACCGGAATCGTCGACCTCTCAGAGGTCTTGGACAAGCCTCCTAGTATTCATTCATTACATTTTCATATAAATTAAGTGGAAAATTTAAAACTTTTCATAACATAACTAATGCTAAAACACCACTTCATTTATAAAATCATAAGTACATAGCTATGACACAAAGTGTCGTCTTGCCATCTTAGACACAACATCAATAAAATAGAATAGGGACACAACCCTTAACAACTTAAATGAATAATCTAAACTATTAAATAAACTTAAGAAAATGACATATTGTCCTTGAATATTTAAGGACCCAATTGAACTTGGGAATATGAATCCAAGATACTCATTCTTTGAAAGACCCTCTAGTCATCACCACCTACACTGTGTAAAAAGATTAAGAAGAATGATATTAGTACAAGAATTCACTTAGTATGATACCAAGCAAAAACTTGAGTTAAAGAGGACATTTAGTGAGAAATCATGCATCATGTCTTTTCAAAGAAACTTCATGAACATTAATACAATAAGCACAATAAAGTTCACATACATTATATACAGATGGACACTATTCACAACAACACATAAAGTCATATATCATATTTAATGCACATTCAATATCTTCATAGCATTACCTTCTTTTTACCTTAACTCATCCACCCCAGAGCAACCTTAAGTAATGCTTAGTGCAATGCATGAATAGTGTCTAATTCGACCATTCACACTAAAGTACAACCTTTAAGGTCACCAAGGTAAAATTTCATACAACTTTTATCAATTCATACATATACCTTTATAAATACATAACATATCATAAACACAACCTTCACATAAGAACCATCACCTTGGACAACTCCAAGTCACACTAGTGCAATGTGCAAGTAGCATCCCATAATACTACACAAACTAAGTGTTCCTATAAAGTCACCCTAGACTTAGGCACATCATATTCAACATGGTAAAATACATGCATTTAACCTTAGACATAAGGCCCACATACTTCATAGACCATCTTATTGTTACAACCGAGGGTATACCCTAAAATTTCTGGTATCCTCGAATCTTAACACGGCTCGTCGACCTCTCGGAGGTCTAAGACAAGCCCTTAGACATATTTCATTGCATAATCGTAATAAAAATAGCGGAAACTTTTAAATTTTTCATAATCATATGCTAGAACATTATTTCATATATATATATATATATATATATATATATATATATATATATATATAAAATATCATAACACATAGTTAGACTCTAATGTCTCTTTGCCATCTTAAGACACAACTAAATAGAATAAAATAGGGACACATGCCTTAACAACTTAAAATATAAGTCTAAGTTATTACATTAACTTTAAGAACATCTTGACATAGGCAACCGTTGAATCATAAGGGTCCCTTTACTTGAACTTAGGAGATCTATCAAAACTATTCACCTAGGGACATCCTCTAGCCATCACCACCTACACTTGGTGTAAAAAGATGAAGAAGAATGGTATTAGTAAAATAATGTGCTAAGTATGGAAACCATGCAAAAACATGAATTTAAAGAGGACATTTAGTTAGAAATCATGCATCATGTCTTTTAAGTAAACTTCATAAAGTGATTCGCACATATAAGCTAAATATAGGTTACATACATCATATAGACATGTATACTTAAAGCATTTATCATACTTAAAAGCATATTCAATACACATCATACATTATCTCTCTTTTATTTTACTTTTTTTATTAAGTAATCCTCAAGTCTACTTAGTGCAATGTATCACTTTTAGGTCATCTTACAATACTTCTTTATAATATGCTTCATAAACACAACCACATATACTCACAAGTCATAAGCACATCAAAGACATCAACTTCACATAAGGACCATCACCTAAGACAACTACTAAGTCACACTAGTACAACGTGTATGTAGCATCCCATAATACTAATTCCACCAAGTGGACCTAAGAAGTCACCCTAGACTAGGCACAACATACTTAACAAGTCATAACACATTCACTTACAAGTAGACATAAGACCACATGCTTCATATTATCATATAAGGACTCTTTCCTTTACCACAACCTTAGTCATAAATCATTTAGTTCATATAATAGGTAAACTACACTCATAACCCCTTCACAAGCTTACTTGTGCAATCTACACATGGAGTCCCATACCCCCACATATACTAAGTAAACTCATTAAGAAGCCACAAGAGTATTCACATACATAGTCATATTTCATGTCTTAACATAACAAGGTCACTTGACATGCATTCATATAAGTCATATAGAACATAAGTACTTACTTCATAAGGGTCTCCAATCCTATCCTTTCAGTCATCTAGTGCAATGTATAGGTAGGGTCCATAGTCCTCACATACTAAGTACACTTCTCAAGGAATTTAGATTAGAGTTCATATTCTTATCTTAGTTTATTATTAACCTTCGGGAGACATAGACATAACCGACATAGACCATGTGAGCTACATGAAATCTGGTGTTTTACTCCCACACCGAAAAGAGAGGGTTAACACTTGCCTAACGTGCAATCATTCATAAAAAGCTTATCTAGATGGATCCACTAAGCTAGAGTCCTATGTGGGCACATAGTTAAGGGACAAGGAGATTGCTTCTAGAAACCTTGACTTTATAATGTGAGGGTTTCCATCTCATGAGACAACACATATATTGGGAATCCGGACTTACTAATGTGAAGAAACCCATGTGGGAGGCCGGACTTACTAACGTGATACCTCCATATCATTTACATGCCTTTTCGGTGCTATGAAATAACTCCATTTTTATCATCATTAGGCCTTTAAATAATATTATTTCATATAGAATAGGCCTTAGAGACTTACTCCCTCATATATCATATAGCTCAAAGGTATCTAGGGTGAGAATTCTACATTCACCATAGAACCTACCTTATATGAGAATGTTCTTTCACATAATCATATCATATTCATACATGCATGTGTGTGTATATATATATTTGAGATCTACCTTCACATAAACACATTTAGGGACACGTTTTCATAACATCATTAATCATATACTTTACATGCATATAAATAGGTAATGATGCATAAGAGAACTATCCTTTCCTTAGTCATCATGAATCTATCCTACTCATTGATATGCATGAATTGTGTGTGTACATTAGTCAACATGATCACATAATGGTTCTCACATAGCATTGAGGAAGCCACTGTCACACCCGGATCCTAGACCCCGGATGAGACCGGCGTCGTTAACCTCTCAAAGGTCGCAAACAAGCCTCTTCTTAGTTTTCATAACAATCGTACAGTTAAATTTTGCAAAAAATTAAAAACTTTTAACATACTAATCAAGTATACTTAGACTTCATACTTAAGATTCATAAAGACATACGATATTCTAAAACAGTCTCACATATATAGAAACCATATAAGAGTGCAAATCTAAACTTAGCCAATAATAGTTAATATGCCATATAGGCCTTAATACAAATGAATCCAAAGAACATAAATGGAAATCTAATAATCTTAAAATTCTACTAATGTCTTCATAAGGCTGGAAATTGAAATGGTAGCGTCCTGAACATGAGGACCTACCGAGTCTTGGAGAAAGAGTTCCAAGATTCTTCAAGTCAACCTTCTTAACTTCAATGGCCGGAACCTACAGTTGTATTAATATAAAGTAATGGGGTTAGTACGCCACATGTACTAATTGTGGGTATATGCACATAACACATGGGGACATGCATGAAAAAGAATCATTTATCATCTCTTTAGAAAACATGCTAAGTCATATGAAAGTCTTCAATGCACATACCATATAACGTATACAAGTTAAGGATTACATCACTTAAAGCATGATCATAATCAAAGACATATTATCATAGATTCACGTTAAGATTTCATATTCAATAAATCATATAAACACAAAATACAAAACATTTACCAATGACCTCATCCCCAACCTACAAGTGCAATAGTCATGTGAAGCCCCATAACCCCACATAACCGAGTAGATAATATAGGAGACCATAAGTAAAGCCTTGCTTCATGAAACTTGTAACATAAGTAGTCATCACTTCATATAACAATATAACCAAATAATGTATTCATCATAATTGCCAACATTCATATAAGAGTAACATCATATATCATAAGCATATATCTTTCATATCATCATATTACATAAGAACAATCTCCTAGGATTTCCCTTAGAGTCAACTTGTGCTATGTCTAGGTAGAGTCCCATACCCCTACCTATACTAAGCCTTAGTCAACGTTCATTTACTTGTCTTTTATTTTACATCAGGGAACATAGGCATTAACTGACATAGACCATGTGAGCTAAACATGCAATCCAGTGTCTTCCCCACACCGAAAAGAGGTGGTCTACCGGCCAAAGTAGAACCTAACATGACATAACTTTCTAGGTGGATCCACTAGCTAGTATCCTATGGTGGCAACATAGTTCAAGAACTAGGAGATGTATTAGAGACCCATAGTTCAACATTACATGGCAGCCTCAATCTCATGAGAATCATTGTGAACCTACCTTCCCGCTAGGGAAGAGACATTTCCTATATCTAGTTCATTGGTGCTTAGTTTAAGTCCCTTTCTTGAAATAACCTTTAAGTTTTCATTTATCATAAACTTATCATAGGTCATAGTAGATTATCTCCTTGTATAGCAGGATCATGAGATCTTTTAGATTAGATGAGAATTGTCCTTTCATCATAACCCTTCATATATGATATTAACCTAACATAATCACCTTGTGTAAAGCATACAAGGGATATCATAAACTTGCATATTCGTGTTCTTATCATGTTCTCACAATTTACATGTTCATAGCCAGCATATTCACATAGCAACATCATACATTCCTTACATAATCATAGCATTATAATCATAGGCTAACATAAACATTGAGAGTAATCACAATTAGAAGACTTACCTTTTGCTTCCAAGAATCTTATTCATCATGCAATATTCATAATCATACATAGTGAAATACTCAATGGCATAATCAAGAACAACTGATTAAATCATGTACAAGAACAATGCATAGCGTAGGAGAAAGTAAACGGGTCGTTAAAGGGTTCATTCAAACCTTAAATTCTAACCCTAACGTTTACACGTTATCAAACACTAGAAACAGGCCATTCGAAACCATTACTTAGAGAAAGATCATGTATCACACGACATTCAAACATTATCAATCAATTACTCAACAATTCGTGTGAAATTAAATATAAAAAACATTTTGTTTTCATTGAAAATCATAAATCTAGGGTTAGGAAGAAAATATGTTTTATAGAGTAAAACCCTAGTATTTGATGTTCTTGAAAACTTATATTGAAAGGAAATCTTGGAGAACAGAATCTCAACAGTTAAAAACCCATACCTTATAGATGAAGATTCCACGAAATCTGATTGGAAACTTCGAAACCTTCGTCTTCTCCCTTAAGCTTTTCTTGTTCTTCAATGGAGTTTTGAAAATAGAGTGTTCTTGAGAGATTTGGAGGAATTTCGTTTGATCTGATTTAGGACATGTGAACGTGGTCTAAAACTAACCTAATATGAATATATAGTCGTCCCATGAATTACCCAACAGACCCTCCACTTAAATTACCAAAACGCCCCTCCTAAATCGACTAAGAATAGGAGAATATTTGACTAAGGGTCTTGGGTTTAACCATGAATTTAAATTAATTAATTAAGTCGCTAATTTAATTAAATAAGTGACTTAGGGTAATTACTAATGTACCCCTAAGTCATTTGGACCATAACAAACCCCTTTGGACCATCCTAGGTTAGGTACTAGGATGTTTCTTTAGTTAGTTTCGGCTAGTGTCACCCGGTTAGGTCTTAGGATTTCGGGCATACTAGTTAGTTCATTTTAGTTAGTCCTAGGTTAGTTGTCTAGTTAGGTAAGTTAGTTATAACCTAGGATTGGTTAGGAAGCTTGGCCCCACGTGGCTCTACCGGACGCGTGCCTGCCCCCTAAACGCCCTAACCGAATCGATTGTGCTTGGTCGTTGGTCTCTCGGCCATTGGTAGCACATGTGCTTGCACATGTGTTGCCGTGCACTTTCCTAACCATGCCCTCTGGAAAGTTCACTTCTTGTCCAAGGATCCTCACTATGTCCTTGGGTACTGCTAAATCTACATGATCATTTTAAATGATCATGTTCTATGGTACCTAGGCTTGACACTTGGATGCCTCGTACCTAATGTGAGTATACGATGAATATAATTATTTTATCTTAGGGTCTTTATTGCAGGTAGAATTCCTAAACAAGCTAGGTTTAAGTTACTTGTTACATAGAAATTGGCTAACACCCAGCCAATATTCTCTAACATGCCCAATATTACTCAATATTGGGCATTTGGATGCCTATATACCCCAATACATATTTTTAAAACTTAATCGGCTCTTCACTAGAAAAGTACATTTTCTCGAATGTTACATTATCCCCCCTTAGTAACATTCGTCCTCGAATGACACTAAATTCTTTTGGAGGGTAGGAAAAGACTCAATACTAGCAGCACAACCAGTACATAACATATCATTACACTTAGCTCTCAAATCATGATGCACAAACATATAAGAGCTACATATTCATAACACATAGTAAGGAATTTCATTCTCAACCTTATCATAAGCTCAAAATGCATCAAAGAGTTACCATGCTATCAATCTTCTCAAGATAACAACAAAACAACAAAATCTCACGAAAACATATGCATACAAGTTTCACATAAGTGCAAGAATAGAGTATGATCTAGTTTGGTACTATCTTTTACTAAAACATGCACCTATTGGGTAAACAAGTTAATTTTTTTTTTATTCTTTTTAAGTTGGGCAAGAAGTCTTTAGAAGCCAATCTTTATTGTCTATGCCCATTCTTTGATTGTTTGCATAATATATAGTTCTTGGGTCATATATTCATACTCCAATATTGATATAAATCAATATCTGTCAAAACTTCATTCTTATCAAACACTAATAATTTGACATTCTCATGTTTTGCTTACTTAGCTCACTTTGAACTTACATTTCTTCTTCTTTGATCTCACGTTCAATTTGAACATGCTAGGTTGACTTAAGATAATTTTTTAAGACTTCCATTGGGATCTTTTTGTATAATGACTAAGAATGACTTACATCATTAATTAGTCTAACCTCACCCGTTGGTCATCCTATCCAAACACCCCTCATATTCCTACTTCTTTCTTTCTTTCTTTCTTACTTTCTTAATGAAATCTTGAGCATTATTCATACTACTAGAATCGGAAATAGGGAGAACTAGGAAGATTAACATTCGACAATTTCATTGGCAACAACCCTAGTTTAGGTTTTCTTGAATTCAATACGTCTGAAAAGCCTCCGTTATCCTCACCACATGACATAAACAACCCTTGGATGTCATCTTACAACCTTTAAACACGAAATAATTTGACCCCTTGGCATAGAATTTCCCCTCTTCCACTCTAGAATAGGTTCATTAGGGAATTGCAACTTCACTACCCTTGTTCTACAATCTATGGAAGCAAAACAATCATGGAGCCAATACATACCCAAGATGATATCAAAATCAAACATATCAAGTTCTACCAAATCAACAAGAGTAACTCTATTGGGCAGCATGATAGGGTATTTCCTATAGACTTTTTTTGCAACTACAGAGTCACCCATTGGGGTACAAACGGAAAAGGGCTCAATCAAAATATCGGAAAATAGATAAAACTTCCTAGTTACCAAAGGTGTAACAAAATAAAGAGTAGCACCTGGGTCAAGCATAGCATAAACATTAATAGAGAAAACTTGTAACCTACCCTTCACAACGTCGGGAGAGCTTTCTTGTTCACCCCTAGCCTTGAGTGCATAGAAATGGTTCCTTTTTGGAGCTTGAGAATAAGGACCGCTTGGTTTAGCTTGACTATTACCCTTACCTTGACTTCTCACATTAGGACAATCTTTCACCATCTTTCCACCTTTGCCACAACCTGTCAACTATTAGTTACAACAAGACATTCGCCCCCATGCTTCTTACCACATTTACCACAAGTTGGTATTTATCTTAGTGAATCAATATTTTCCCCCTATTGAGGTTTAGGATTAGAACCTCTATCATTGCGAATTTTTGGAGAAATCTTAAGGAACTTGGTTTGAAAACCTCTTCTTAAACTTAGGCTTGTCTTTAACATCAAGCCTAATTTTAAGAGAACCACTCTCAAAAGACTTTGCCTTCTTAGCTTCCCTATTCCAATTCCTTAGGCAACTTTCCTCAACCTATTGAGCATGAACCATCAACCTAGAAAGATCTATCTTTTCATGAAGCATGGCTGCAGGACATTCTTCTTCAAGCTCTTCGGACACGCCCGTTACATAACGGCTAATTTCATCCATAGCATTAGAAACCAAAGAAGAAGCATATTTAGACAGCTTAATGAACTTCAAGGAGTATTCCTTAACATTCATATCTCCTTGATGAAGGTTGATGAAATCCTCTACCTTTACTTCTCTTTGCTATCTTGGGATGAATCGATCAAGAATGGAATTAAATGCTAAAAGACACATAGTGTCAAAGCTCTAGATGCACGACGTAGGATTTCCAAGAAAAGTGAATTTTCCTAATTATCACATAGCCTCTCATCCATAATTGTGGCGCGTTGCACAACCATGAACAAGATGCTAGGTAATGTGGTTTAGTGAGACATTGATTCTAAGGATATTTAACCTCATGCTCTGATACCAAGTTTCTCACATCCGGATCCTAGACCCCGGATGAGACCGGCGTCGTTAACCTCTGAGAGGTCGCACACAAGCCTCTTCTTAGCTTTCATCACAATCATACATTTAAATTTTGCTGAAAATTTAAAACTTTTAACAAACTAATGAAGTATACTTAGACTTCATACTTAAGATTCATAAAGATATACAATATTCTAAAACCGTCTCACATATATAGAAACCATCTAAGAGTGCAAATCTGGACTTACTCAATAATAGTCAATATGCCATATAGGCCTTAATACAAAATAATCCAAAGAACATAAATGGAAATCTAATACTCTTAAAATTCTACTAATGTCTTCATAAGGCTGGAAATTTAAATGGTAGCATCCCGAACATAAGGACCTACCGAGACTTGGAGAAAGAGTTCCAAGCTTCTTCAAATCAACCTGCTTAACTTCAATGGCCGGAACTTACAGATGTAGTAACATAAAGTAATGGGGTTAGTATGCCACACGTACTAATTGTGGGTATATACACATAACACATAGGGACATGCATGAAAAAGAATCATTTATCATCTCTTTAGAAAACATGCTAATTCATATGAAAGTCTTCAATGCACATACCATATAACATATAGAAGTTAAGGATTCCATCACTTAAAGCATGATCATAATCAAAGACATATTATCAGAGATTCACATTAATATTTCATATTCAATAAATCATATAAACCGAACATACAAAACATTTACCAATGACCTCATCCCCAACCTACAAGTGCAATGGTCATGTGAAGCCCCATAACCCCACATAACCGAGTAGATAAGATAGGAGACCATAAGTAAAGCGTAATGAAACTTGTAACATAAGTAGTCATCACTTCATATAAAAATATAACCAAATAACGTTTTCATCATAATTTGCAACATTCATTTAAGATCATATCATCATATTACATAAGAACAATCTCCTAGGATTTCCCTAAGAGTCAACTTGTGCAATGTCTAGGTAGAGTTCCATACCCCTACCTATACTAAGCCAACACCTCAAGTCGCCCTATTCAACGTTCATTTACTTGTCTTTTATTTTACATGAGAGAACATAGGCATTAACCGACATAGACCATGTGAGCTAAACATGGAATACAATGTCTTCCCCACATCAAAATGAGGTGGTCTACCGGCCAAAGTATAACCAAACTTGACATAGCTTTCTAGGTGGATCCACTAGCTAGTATCCAATGGTGGCGACTTAGTTCAAGAACTAGGAGATGTATTAGAGACCCATAGTTCCACATTACATGGCAGCCTAAATCTCAAGAGAATCATTGTGAACCTACCTTCCCACTAGGGAAGGGACACTTCCCATATCTAGTTCATCGGTTCTTAGCTTAAGTCCCTTTCTTGAAATAACCTTTAAGTTTTGTTTTAGCATCAACTTATCATAGGTCATAGGAGATTATCTGCTTGTCTAACATGATCATGAGCTCTTTTAGATTAGATGAGAATTGTCCTTTCATCATAACCCTTCATATGTGAGATTAACATAACATAATCAACTTGTGTAAAGCATACAAAGGATATCATAAACTTGCATATTTTTGTTCTTATCATGATCTCACACTTTACATGTTCATAGCCAGCATATTCACATAGCAACATCATACATTCCTTAAGTAATCATAGCATCATAATTAAGGGCTAACATAAACTTTGAGAGTAATCACAATTAGAAGACTTACCTATTGCTTCCAAGAATCTTATTCATCATGCAATATTCATAATCATACATAGTGAAATACTTAATGGCATAATCAAGAACAACTGATAAAATCATGTACAAGATCAATGCATAGCGTAGCAGAAAATAAACGGGTCGTTAAAGGGTTCATTCAAACCTTAAATTCTAACCCTAATGTTTACACGTTATCAAACACTAGAAACAAGCCATTCAAAACCATCACTGAGATAAATATCATGTATCACATGACATTCAAACATTATCAATCACTTACTCAACAATTCGTGTGAAATTAAATATAGAAAACGTTTACTTTTCATTGAAAATCATAAATCTCGGGTTAGGAAGAAAATGCGTTTTATAGAGTAAAAACCCTAGTATTTGAAGTTTTTCAAAACTTATATTGAAAGTACCTCTTGGGTAAAGGAATCCCAAGAGTTAAAATCACATACCTTATACATAGTGAAAAGTAGTGCGGAATTAAAACTTTTCACAAAACATAATATAGTCTTTAAAAAAATCTCTTTCATATAAAAGTAATAGAAATGCTAAGTCTCAAACTCATCATCTTAAGACACAAGAGTACTTTGGGACACGGCCCATACTTCAATATGAAAATAGAAAGACATAGTCTATTACAATACTTCAAAGAAAACAATAAAAGACATATGCCCTCGAGTCAATTGAGGACATACTTCAACTTCTTCTTGAACGATCTTCTAAGTCCAAGTCTTCACTTCACAAGCTCTTCACCTACCAAGAACTATAGATAGAAAATAAAGAATGGAATTAGTACAACCACATGTACTAAGTATGGCTATATGCATAAAATCATGAAAACGGACTTTATTGGAAATGTGTATCTTTTCATTTAGAAATCATAGATTAAACATAAGAACGTCATTTAGCAATTAAGAAACACATAAGATAACAATTAACCAAAGATAACATTTAAAGAACTCACTTTACAGTGAGCTATATTCACTGTATAGTGAATTAATTCACTGTTACAGTGAATCACTTCATCCTTCACCCTAAGTCTTCCTAGCATATAATTTCCTCACTTAAAGTGATCCTAAGATTCACTTAAGTCACACAAAGAGAGACCGCCCATACACCCTCTCTAGATGTGCCTAAACGACCCTTAAGATTACCTACAATGAGTCACATACACACGTAGAAAAAAATCATAAAGATCTATGTAAGATTCTTCTACCAAAGGTCAATTCCAAGGTTCACTTGAGTGAGTGTGGAGCGACCGCCCATACAATCTCTATCACACACACACAAGAGATCCTATAGACTACCTCAAATAGAATCATTCTCACTAAACACACCAACACTTAGAATTAGAAGACATTCTCCTTCCAAAGCCTATCAAAAGACCTACTTAAGTAAATCGAGAAGATAAAGTCCATAGTACAATGACCTCTCCAAGATTACCTAAATAGTCCTTAAGACTTCCTAAGGTTTAGATCTTGTCAACAAGATTAACCAACTTCCCTAACTAGAGTCATCCTCAAGACTTCCAAAGATAAGACATGAAGAGACCATCCTTTCATGTCCTCCTCACACTTTAGCTAAGGAATGCTTAAGTCACTTTAGATTAGGTACTCATTCATTTACATAGTTACTAACATAAGTCATTAGTTCATTAGTTCATTAAGACTCGTACATCACATAAGACACTCACATAAAGCATCACATAAGACACTCACATAATGGATCACATAATGGTCTTTGGACAAGACCTAGAGAATCCACATAACACCTTCAATGTATACTGTGCAATGTCTAGATAGCGTCCCATACCACCACCTAAACCTCATAAACTTATCTAATTCTAATAGGTATTCCACATGATGAGAATAGGCAATAACCGACATAGACCATGGTAGCATAACATGGAATCCGAAGTTCTATCCTACTTCGATGAGGTTGTTCTACTTGCCAATGGTAGAACTTGGACACATCCCATGTAGGCACATGGTTAAGGAATATGAAGAGTGTACGAAGCATTCAATCTCTTATTTAATTTAATCCACTTCCCCCTTACTCATACTCACTCACTGCTAGCCTTTGTTCTCATAGATTAATTCACATTAAGGTTCATATAAATAGGTCCCTTATCTAGTTCATGACCCCCTTTACATTCACCCTACCAAAGCAAGATCCGCTAGGGCATATCTCACTTTAGCGACAAGAAGCTCATAGCGACTTCCCTAAGGTATGATATGATGCCGTTCCAGCCAATCAACCTTAAGTACATCACTCATCACATGAAGGATACCGTTACGGCTAACTACTTCACAATTCATAACCTCGCCACTAAGTTCAAGGTTCCACATAGTTTGACCTTCTTATCATTAAGGCCTCACTTATTTTTATTTATTCAAGACTGAGTTATGACACCCTATATAAAGAAATCACATATCCATAATCATATATACATCAAGTAAGAGATACAAGTCAACAAAGACAAGACATCACATACTTCACTTTTAACCCATAATACAAGCCATTCTAGAAACACTTCTAAAACAACCTAACATCTTCAAGTCATCCTATATATAACACCATTAATATACTCCACATAGACTCATAAAGTCAAGTAGGAATAACCAAGACTTAACCCTAACACTACACTCATAATGTCAAGTCAAAGTCTAACATAATCACTTAAGGCAACATAACTAGAAGAATACATACATGACTATGTAACTTCACATGTAGACAAGTAATGACATACTCACATCATCAACTACACAAATAGCCACATAACTTCAAGTAATTATCAATAAGGCCATGCTCATAATATTGCATAAAGTAACGCCGACAAGGCCACATCAATTGCAAGTAAAACACATAACACCGCCACCATAAATGGACCATACCAAATGCAATAGAATCGAAGTATAATTAATATCAAATTAAGGAAAATGGGGCAGAATACCTTCATCCCCTTATCCACACCTCAATTCAATGTCAAATTAACCAATCCAACATCACAAGGCCCTTACCCATGGCCATGAACAATAATTCAAAGAAATAACCATAAAACTCAATGAATCTACATCCATTCAATCTAGGTTTAGCAATCTAAGATCAATTATATATCAATTTAATACAATTCTTATATCATTAGAAAGCCCATAAGAAACTACACAACAATTCATCAACATTAGCTTAATATCAAGTAACCCAAAAAAAGTAGTCAAAACTAGAGTTCATCAATTCACATGGTTTCATAGGTAATTTATGTTGAAATCATCAATACAATATCAATTAGATCATAATTCAATGTTTAGAAATCATTTATGCAAGAACCCATGGTAGAATCCCAAAATTTGGACAATTCACTTTAGAAAACTTTGTAAAACACTTTGAGGATTGGGCTCCTTGATGAAATAGGTTTCAAGGATCAAAAGACATACCTCAAGCATGATAATTCTTCACTTTGATGAAGAATTTCCACTCAAGAAGCCCTCACCAAGCTTCCTCTAAAATGGAGTCTTTTATGGAGGTTTTGGGATTTCTAAGAGACTTTGGGTTTTGATTTTAGAAGAATGAATTATTCTAAGTGTTAAACACTTATATACTCATCTAAAATACCCATAAAACCCTTCATAAACCGCCTAAACTATTATTTGGACGTGGGGTGAATTTACAAGTTCACCCCTAACATGGCAGAAAATCTGCGCACAGGGAACTTGGCTGCGACGACTGGCTTGTGATGGGGCATCACGGGTGCAACGGCCCTTCATGGACCTCTGTTGCAAGCTCCAGTGGCTTGACAAGGGTTCCCCCTACACCCTTGGACAAGGCCCCCACGACGAATCCCTTGTGACGGGTCGTCACAGCCATGACTGGCCGTTGACAGCTCCGTTGCCAAGGCTGCCTGGGACAGCCTGCCATCAGGTTTTGGGTCCTTTCCTCAAGGACCCTTTGATGGTCCTTGGGGATTATTTATCGGACGTTCCCAACCAAAATATGATCATATATGAGTTTAACACCTCTCACATGAATTTCATCCAAAACGAACACATAAAACTCGACGAAACTCGTCTAGACGTACAAGGTCGACTCAAGGCACATCTTTCGAATGCCTTGGACGTTTTTGATCGTTTGACCTCCAAACTTCACGAAACTTTAACCACTGCCTATACATTCTATAATAACTCTATTAAGAACATTTAAACACCATTGAACACATATAAACACATAGAACCACATAAGAGACAATTAGGTGACTTAGTCGTCAAACGTCTTAGTCGTCCCTTGACGTTTGACTTCCAACACCTCTAATATTTTAGCTACTGCCTCTATACCACATATTAAACATATTTAGGACCTTATAACACTAAGGCCAACATATTAGGATGTAGAGCACCTAAGCTATTTTCAAGGTCATACAATCTCCCCCACTTGGACAACATTCGTCCTCGAATGACACTTGCCACTCTCCGAACCCTTCCAAGATTAGAGATTCAACTAGAAGCACATAACCAAACCATACAACACATTATAAAGAAGAAATTATCAACTTCATATAATCAAGAGATTCACAACACAACAAGAAACTAGAAAACAATTTTATAACTCGTTATGCTACAAAACTCACATGCTTCAATCCAAATAGCAAAAAATCATTTACATTCAACATCATACTCATATACATCAGTTCTAATCACATAACAAGATTTTTAGACCAAAGAATCAATTAGTCATTTTTACAAAAAAATTACAGAGAGCAGTGTATAAACCAACAGTAATTTTATCAACTTTTCCAAAAAAATGAAATTTTTAGGCAATTCTTTATATAGACATGCTAGAATGCAAGATAACATCATGTAAACACATCATACAACATGCTCAAAACTTCATAAAACACACAATGCAAGAAGTAAATGAAATTCAATTTCAATCAAACTCCTAAACATCCTGCACATGCAACAATTCAAGAACTTCTATCCCATCTATAAACCATACTCCCCCACTTAGAAGGAGCTCATACTATCAAAGAGAAACAAGAACTTACCAACATCATCATCACCATCACCCGACTTCTCAATTCTAGTACGGAGTGCATAGAAATGCCTCTTAGTTGGAGCATCTTCCTTTGGAACACTTGGCTCAACTCTCTTACCCTCCTTCCTAGAAGAAATATTTGGACAATCTCTCACTTTGTGCCCATCCTTTCCACATCCAAAGCAACTATTGGTACCCAATAAACACTCACCATAATGTTTCTTGACACACTTGGCACAAGTAGGCTTGCCATCCTTAGAACCACCTCCTTTCTCAAACTTCTTCTTAGGAACACTAGGTACATCTTGAGTTTGAACCCTCTTTTTGGACCTAGGTTGCACTTGGTCACTAGCAACGCTCCTCTTCAAGCTACTTGACATCCTCACAAGATTGGATTCTTCACATGATTGTGCATACATCATGTGTCTAGATAAGACCACATTATCATGTAGTATAGTCGCATAGAATTCTTCCCTCACTAAGTCTCTCAACCTAGAAGTCATAGTGCTCTCCATAACCCTAGGCACCATACTCAAATTGATTTGAGTAGTTACGGCTTGATCTAAAGCCCTCAAAGCCTCTCCAATCACCCTATTAGACAACTCCGATACCTCATCACCTCCTCCTACATTAGGGATATGATCACCTTGGGGAGGCACTTGAGCACCTTGCCCACCTTGGACACCTTGAGCACCTTGCTCAACTTGAGCAACTTGGGGAAGAACTTCCTCATTCACCCTCTCCTCTTCCAACCTTCTAGCGGCCATCCTCCTAGTAAACACAAGGAAACTCATAAGAAGGATAATCATAACATTTACTCTACCGCACGATATAGGAGTAGAAAAGAAGGGACACTCTATCGTCCTATAGCCTCTCGCCCATAGATGTGTCGCGATTCACACCGATGGTCAAGACTCTGCTAGATGTGACTTGATGAGACTTTTTGATAGCTAAACCTACTTTGACCAACCTATGCTCTGATACCAACTTTGTCACAACCCGAAACCATACCCTAGAAGATAGGGTGCAATCTCGGATTGCGACCGGCGTCGTCGAACTCTCAGAGTTCTAAGACAAGCCTCATTCATATCATTCATTGCATATACATAGTGAAAGTAGTGCAAAATTAAAACTTTTCACAAAACATAATATAGTCTTTAAAAAAATCTCTTTCATATAAAAGTAATAGAAATGCTAAGTCTCAATCTCATCATCTTAAGACACAAGAGTACTTTGGGACACGGCCCATACTTCAATACCAAAATAGAAAGACATAGTCTATTACAATACTTCAAAGAAAACAATAAAAGACATATGCCCTCGTGTCAATTGAGGACATACTTCAACTTCTTCTTGAACGATCTTCTAAGTCCAAGTCTTCACTTCACAATCTCTTCACCTACCAAGAACTATAGATAGAAAATAAAGCACGGAATTAGTACAACCACATGTACTAAGTATGGCTATATGCATAAAATCATGAAAACGGACTTTATTGGTAATGTGCATCTTTTCATTTAGAAATCATAGATTGAACATAAGAACATCATTTAGCAATTAAGAAACACATAAGATAACAATTAACCAAAGATAACATTTAAAGAACTCACTTTACAGTGAGCTATATTCACTGTACAGTGAATTAATTCACTGTTACAGTTAATCACTTCATCCTTCACCCTAAGTCTTCCTCGCATGTAATTCCCTCACTTAAAGTCATCCTAAGATTCACTTAAGTCATACAAAGAGAGACCGCCCATACACCCTCTCTAGATGTGCCTAAACGACCCTTAAGATTACCTACAATGAGTCACATACACACGTAGAAAACAATCATAAAGATCTATGTAAGATTCTTCTACCAAAGGTCAATTCCAAGGTTCACTTGAGTGAGTGTGGAGCGACCGCCCATACAATCTCTATCACACACACACAAGAGATCCTATAGACTACCTCAAATAGAATCATTCTCACTAAACACACCAACACTTAGAATTAGAAGACATTCTCCTTCCAAAGCCTATCAAAAGACCTACTTAAGTAAATCGAGAAGATAAAGTCCATAGTACAATGACCTCTCCAAGATTACCTAAATAGTCCTTAAGACTTCCTAAGGTTTAGATCTTGTCAACAAGATTAACCAACTTCCCTAACTAGAGTCATCCTCAAGACTTCCAAAGATAAGACATGAAGAGACCATCCTTTCATGTCCTCCTCACACTTTAGCTAAGGAATGCTTAAGTCACTTTAGATTAGGTACTCATTCATTTACATAGTTACTAACATAAGTCATTAGTTCATTAAGACTCGTACATCACATAAGACACTCACATAAAGCATCACATAAGACACTCACATAATGGATCACATAATGGTCTTTGGACAAGACCTAGGAACTCCACATAACACCTTCAATGTATACTGTGCAATGTCTAGATAGCGTCCCATACCACCACCTAAACCTCATAAACTTATCTAATTCTAATAGGTATTCCACATGATGAGAATAGGCAATAACCGACATAGACCATGGTAGCATAACATGGAATCCGAAGTTCTATCCTACTTCGATGAGGTTGTTCTACTTGCCAATGGTAGAACTTGGACACATCCCATGTAGGCACATGGTTAAGGAATATGAAGAGTGTACGAAGCATTCAATCTCTTATTTAATTTAATCCACTTCCCCCTTACTCATACTCACTCACTGCTAGCCTTTGTTCTCATAGATTAATTCACATTAAGGTTCATATAAATAGGTCCCTTATCTAGTTCATGACCCCCTTTACATTCACCCTACCAAAGCAAGATCCGCTAGGGCATATCTCACTTTAGCGACAAGAAGCTCATAGCGACTTCCCTAAGGTATGATATGATGCCGTTCCAGCCAATCAACCTTAAGTACATCACTCATCACATGAAGGATACCGTTACGGCTAACTACTTCACAATTCATAACCTCGCCACTAAGTTCAAGGTTCCACTTAGTTTGACCTTCTTATCATTAAGGCCTCACTTATTTTTATTTATTCAAGACTAAAAGTTATGACACCCTATATCAAGACATCACATATCCATAATCATATATACATCAAGTAAGAGATACAAGTCAACCAAGACAAGACATCACATACTTCACTTTTAACCCATAATACAAGCCACTCTAGAAACACTTCTAAAACAACCTAACATCTTCAAGTCATCCTATATATAACACCATTAATGTACTCCACATAGACTTATAAAGTCAAGTAGGAATAACCAAGACTTAACCCTAACACTACACTCATAATGTCAAGTCAAAGTCTAACATAATCACTTAAGGCAACATAACTAGAAGAATACATACATGACTATGTAACTTCACATGTAGATAAGTAATGACATACTCACATCATCAACTACACAAATAGCCACATAACTTCAAGTAATTGTCAATAAGGCCATGCTCATAATATTGCATAAAGTAACGCCGACAAGGCCACATCAATTGCAAGTAAAACACATAACACCGCCACCATAAATGGACCATACCAAACACAATAGAATCGAAGTATAATTAATATCAAATTAAGGAAAATGGGGAAGCATACCTTCATCCCCTTATCCACACCTCAATTCAATGCCAAATCAACCAATCTAACATCACAAGGCCCTTACCCATGGCCATGAACAATAATTCAAAGCAATAACCATAAAACCCAATGATTCTACATCAATTCAATATAGGTTTAGCAATCTAAGATCAATTATATATCAATTGAATACAATTCTTATATCATTAGAAAGCCCATAAGAAACTACACAACAATTCATCAACATTAGCTTAATATCAAGTAACCCAAAAAAAGTAGTCAAAACTAGGGTTCATCAATTCACATGGGTTCATAGGTAATTTATGTTTAAATCATCAATACAATATCAATTAGATCATAATTCAATGTTTAGAAATCATTTATGCAAGAACCCATGGTAGAATCCCAAAATTTGGACAATTCACTTTAGAAAACTTTGTAAAACACTTTGAGGATTGGGCTCCTTGATGAAATAAGTTTCAAAGATCAAAAGACATACCTCAAGGATGATAATTCTTCACTTTGATGAAGAATTTCCACTCAAGAACCCCTCACCAAGCTGCCTCTTCAATGGAGTCTTCAATGGAGGTTTTGGGATTTCTAAGAGACTTTGGGTTTTGATTTTAGAAGAATGAATTATTCTAAGTGTTAAACACTTATATACTCATCTAAAATACCCATAAGACCCTTAATAAACCGTCTAAACTATTATTTGGACGTGGGGTGAATTTACAAGTTCACCCCTAACTTGGAAGAAAATCTGCGCACAGGGAACTTGGCTGCGACGACTGGCTTGTGACGGGGCGTCACGGGTGCAACGGCCCGTCATGGACCTCTGTTGCAAGCTCCAGTGGCTTTACAAGGGTTCCCCCTACACCCTTGGAAAAGGCCCCCACGACTAATCCCTTGTGACGGGGCGTCACAGCCATGACTGGCCGTTGACAGCTCCGTCGCCAAGGCTGCCTGGGAGAGCGTGCCATCAGGTTTTGGGTCCTTTCCTCAAGGACCCTTTGATGGTCCTTGGGGATTATTTACCGGACGTTTCCAACCCAAATATGATAATATATGAGTTTAACACCTTTCACATGAATTTCATCCAAAACGAACATATAAAACTCGACGAAACTCGTCTAGACGTACAAGGTCGACTCAAGGCACATCTTTCGAATGCCTTGGACGTTCTTGATCGTTTGACCTCCAAACTTCACGAAACTTTAACCACTTACTATAAATGATATAATAACTCTATTAAGAACCTTAAAACACCATGAAACACATATAAACACATAGAACCACATAAAAGACAATTAGGTGACTTAGTCGTCAAACGTCTTAGTCGTCCCTTGACATTTGACTTTCAACACCTCTAATATGTTAGCTACTGCCTCTATACCACATATTAAACATATTTAGGACCTTAGAACACTAAGACCAACATATTAGGCTCTAGAGCACCTAAGCTATTTTCAAGGTCTTACAGTACAATTCCTAAACAAGCTTGGTTTAAGTTACTTGTTAATACATAGAAATTGGCTAACACCCGTAAGCCAATATTCTCTAACATGCCCAATATTACTCAATATTTGGCATTGGGATGCCTATGTACCCCAATACATATTCTTAAAATCTAATAGGCTCTTCACTAGACAAGTACATTTTTGGAATGTTACAGCCACCCTCTAAAGACCACAACACATATACAACATTCTTCAAGTCTCACGTCATACACACATATATAGTATTAAGGACTATAGACTACACACACTCATATTACATCATAGGAGACAAATACATATTTAACAATAGAATATGAGACTCTTAGAATACTTTGATCACACATTCATATAGGGTTCAAATGGGCAGGGGTAATGCTATAAGCATATTTATCACCATTATCCATATATAAAACACCTAAACCTTACATGATCATCACACATAAACATATAACATCATCTCCACACCTAGGTCAAACAAGTAATGTATCAGACTATACACATAACATCACCTATCATTAATTAACTTAGACATGATATTAGAATCAAGGATAAATGCTTCAACTTCCGAACATAGGAATCATCATATCAATTCATATTGCATCTAATACCTTCAAGGTCATTATCATAGCACATAAACATGTACAAGGATATAAGCACCGCCACCATAAGTGGACCATACCAATCAACACAATTCAATGTACATTCTAGGCTAATTAGAAGAAATAGGTCAACTTACCAAATCTCCAAGATAATGATCATCTTGATCATTCATCCACAATTCATATTCATTTAATATAGAAAGTAATAACAATTAGCAATTCAATACAATCTAATAACAATTCTATAAACATGTAATCAAAATCACAAGACCCACATTCTAGGCTAATTTGAGAAGGAGGATCATAGGTTCTTCATAAAATTGGATAGAAATTCATCTAAAATCAGCATATAAACATATATTCATCATTAAAATGCTTTTGAAATCACTTTAAACAGTGAACCCATGGCTAGATTGAAATATAGGATTTTTTACTTAGAATTCATGTTTTGAAAACCTTTGAAAGGACACCATATATGAATGGTTGTATGTCAATGAAGGATAATAATACCTTATACATTAAAAAGCCCACGAAAATCTGAGAAGACATCTACAAGAATCGAACTCCATAGCTTGTTCTTGAGCTTGGTCTTCAATGGAGGTTTTGGGGTTTTTGGAAGAGAAGAGAACTTTGGGAATTTGATTTCTTAATGGGTGTTGGGGTTTTATATTGGGAAAGGGTTTAAAAAGGTCCTTAAAAAGTTAATAAAACATCTCCCAAGTTACCAAAACACCACCACACGAATTGGAACTCTTAGACATGTCAAAATTGACTTAAAAACGACGCAACCGGATTTAGAAGTGGGTTGCATGTCGCGGGGCAGCCTCCCAATTCTTCCCCAAATAATCATTGGGACAGTGACGTGCGTGCTAGGCGCTTGTCGCGAGGGCAAGTTCTCATTCTTGCTCCTGCATGCTGCCTTGGGCAGCCTCTTGTCCAAGGTTTGGGTCCTCCTTGGGGGCCCTTATGGTGGTCCCCGGAGAGTCGTACTCGGACATTTTGACCCTTATGATGTATATGAAGGTACTATGGTCAAATAAGCTTCTTCTAAACTCCAAAAAACACATAAAATCAGTTCAAACATACAAGGACTCACTAGCACGTCTAAAGACCAACTTTCGATCGTCTTAGACGTCCGACCTCTAAATGACTTCAAAAGTTCTCATGAGGTTATAACTACTGGGGCATGTAGTTAAGGAACTAGGAGGCTTTTAGTATAAACCAACTTTATGCTAACTAGCATTGTAGCTATAACCTCATGAGAACTTTTGATAAACCTACCTTCCTTTGGGGAAGGGACACCTGTCATTGTCAAGTGCAGTCGATGCTAAGCTAACTTTCCCTTTTATAAAACCCTTTAAGTCTTCATTTAAACAATAGAGTACAAGATAGGATTTTAGGAGATTAGCTCCTCATACAATATGTACATAGCTTTTAGGATAATGATGAGAATGTCCTTTCATCAAAACCTGCATCATGTGAGAATATCCTTTCACATAATCATAACATAGTCTAGTATAGAGTACAATTAGGAAAACGATCCAAAAGACTCTCATTTACTAGATGAACATTAACATGCTTCATTAATACATTCATGTAAGGACATTACATCATATCATAGTAATAAGATGCACAAGAGGATCGCTTCCAATCCATCATAACCATGCACTTACCATCATTCACATGCATCATGTTCATAGCTTAATCATATATTCATATCTTATGTATATAATGAAACCACCCTAGGAATCGCCTAAAGGCCAACTTGTGCAATGTATATGTAAGTTGGACAAGAAGTCTTTAGAAGCCAATCTTTATTGTTTATGCCCATTCTTTGATTATTTGCATAATATATAGTTCTTGGGGCATATATTCATACTCCAATATTGGCATAAACCAATAACTGTCAAAACTTCATTCTTATCAAACACTGATGATTTGACATTCTCATGCTTTGCTTACTTAGCTCACTTTGAACTTATATTTCTTCTTCTTTGATCTCAAGTTCACTTTGAACATGCTAGGTTGACTTAGGATATTTTTTTAAGACTTCCATTGGGATGTTTTTGTGTAATGACTAAGAATGACTTACAACATTAATTAGTCTAACCTCACCCTTAGGTCATCCTATCCGAACACCCTTCATCATCCTACTTCTTTCTTTCTTTCTTACTTACTTTCTTAATGAAATCTTGAGCATTATTCATACTACTAGAATCAGAAATATGGAGAACTAGGGAGATTAACATTCGACAATTTCATTGGGAACAACCCTAGTTTCGATTTTCTTGAATTCAATACGTTTGAAAAGCCTTCTTTATCTTCACCACATGATATAAACAACCCTTGGCTTTCATCTTACAAGCCTTTACACACGAAATAATTTGACCCCTTGGCATAGAATTTCCCCCCTTCCACTCTAGAATAGGTTCATTAGGGAATTGAAACTTCACTACCCTTGTTCTACAATCTATGGAAGCAAAACAATCATGGAGCCAATACATACCAAAGATGATATCAAAATCAAACATGTCAAGTTCTACCAAATTAACAAGAGTAACTCTATTGGGCAACATGACAGGGCATTTCCTATAGACTTTTTTTGCAACTACAGAGTCACCCATTGGGGTACAAACGGAAAAGGGCTCAATCAAAATATCGGGAAATAGATAAAACCTTCCTAGTTACCAAAGGTGTAACAAAATAAAGAGTAGCACCTGGGTCAAGCAAAGCATAAACATTAACAGAGAAACTTGTAACCTACCCTTCACAACGTCGGGAGATCTTTCTTGCTCATGTAACAACCCTAAAAATGTATATGATAAGTAATGCTTAATGTGTCTAGAATGACTACGATTAGACTGGGTTCACACAGATTGATGCTCGTAGAACCAGACCTCGGAACCCTTACTACAGCCAAGCCAACTAACTTGGGGAGTTAGTTGAGCTAGGAAAGGTTGGGTCCAGCCATGTAGGGCTCTCGAATACGAAGATTTATTCGAATGAGTCTTTACCAGACTTAAAAAGAGAAAATCTTAGGTTTGGAGGGTCTAGGGGTAAAATGGTCTTTTTCCAGGCTAAGGGTAGTATCGTAATTACCCTAAATATATAATTAATTATTTAATTAATAAGGTGGAGGGGCATTTTGGGGAGAGAGGGCCGAAAATTGGCTATTGAAGTGAAGTCTTGCTCCACCCGGGTTTGAACCTAGGTGGAAGCAATGAATTAAAGTTATTTTTATTTAAGTTGGTAAATTAATGTAATTAATTAATTTTTATTATTTAATGGCTGATTAAAAATAAAAGGGAAATCAGATTTTTATTAATAATTAACTAAACCTTATTTGACTAAGTCCTAAACTAGACTCCTAAGCCTAAGGTAACTCTCTCCTCTCACGTCTATCTCTCAACACACGTTCAATCTCTCTTTTTTTTTTTTTACGATTCTCTCTGCCAAATAACTTCAAGAACATTAGGTAAACCAAAGTTCTTCACACTTGAAGAACTCAGAACGAATATTATAAACAAACAACTAATCAATCACGTAGGCAAAGAGAAGGTTTTCCGTCGAGTTTGTGTTGAACTTTTGGTTCTGAACGTGTGTTTGGAGGAGTTCTTTGGGCAGAAAGTCGAGGTTTGAACATCAAAAAGGTATGGGTTATCTTCTCTCTTGGTCCCTTTCCCAAGAGACCCCTAAGGTTCAGACGGATGCATTCCTAAAACTAGGGTTGTTCCCCGTTGCATGTCCCTGTCACTAGCTCCCATTGAATCTTAGGTTGGTTATGTTTGCTGGTAGAAAACTAGGGATGAAACGTGTTTTCCTAATGATTATGTGTTTATATGTATGCTCGGATTTATGTGACTTATGTTGATGTTTTTCAGAAATTATGTGCACGTGTGTGCAATGTGAACCGTAACTATGTGCCTCGGGTTAAGGCTCTAAAATGTGATGTTGTGGTTGTATTTCATGTACAAATGTTTATATAAATCGTGATGTTCATATGAGTTGAAATGTGGCTGATTTGAGTGATAATCTCTTGTCTAAACGAATCCATGAAAAATACACCTAAGAACATATTAAATGATCTACGAATTACCCTATGAAATTACGTGTAAATGTTTATGAAAGTATGCTGAATATTTTTTAAAAAAAATCCAGATTTAAGTGAGGAATTTCGGTCAAGTTAAGGGGTTTCAAAATGTTGTGAAAAATGAATTAAAACAAGTGAGGTCATAGAGGATTGAACCCGTTACCTCACCATGTTAAAAACCATGAAAATAAAGAAGTAAATAGAAATGTGGTGAAGGGGATTCGAACTTGGGTACTCCTGGCTGGAAATAATGTATGAAATTAAGAATTGAGAGGAGTAGTTCGAACCCACAACCTCTTGGTCAGAACTTAAAGAAAAATGAAAAGAAAATAAATCTGAGGTGTGGGAATCGAACCCACGACCTCTAGGCGGAAAAAGGAGAATTAAAAGAAAAGTAAAGTGAGGTTGTGGGGGTTCGATCCCACAACCTCATGGTCAACTCGAAATAGACAAGGAGAAATAAATAAATAAATAAAAGGGGCTGTGGGGGTTCGATCCCACAACCCCTCGGCCAAGGAAGAGAAAATTCAAAGGAGAAAAATAAAAAGGAAACGTTGATGTTGGGGCTCGATCTAGGGTCCCAATGTCATGTGGATTGAAATTAAATGAAAAGAAAAATGTGAAGTGTTGTCTAAGGGATTCGAAACCGGGTTCCCTTGCCCAAATTTCCGTATTGATACATAAGTCATACGTGAATTAAATATTCAAGAATAATGCTGCCTACTTAGATCGAAGTCGAGATCTTGGCATACAAACAAGATGCATAAGTCTTGTACCACATAATCTTAGGAAGATATGAATCACTTAAACGAACTATGAATGAAGCCTCATGGCTTGCATGTATAGACCCATGAGTCTAACATACGTTTAAAAATAAGTGAACCTAAGATGTATGTAATGAAATGATGTAACCCTAGAAGGGTTAAGTGAGAGTGTGAAACACACTAAATGGTGCATTGGCATACGATGAAAAGAATATTATGTAATGAAATGATGAAACCCTAGAAGGGTTACGTAAGACTGTGAAACACTTAAATGGCCAAGTGCATTGGCATATGATGAAATGAACATTCACGTAAAAAGGGGTGAGTAATTATGAAGAGCAAATGTGCTAATGTTAATGAATGTGGTGACAAAATGATATGAGGCTAATGTAACAGATGAGAACAATCTCAAATGAGCCTAAGTAAATGTCACCAAAACGTACTCACCTATGAGAGTGTAAAGTTAATGAAGAGACCAGTCTCTATGAACACTCTAATGAAAGTATTGAGATTAACACACTTAATACTAATGATGAGATGATAAATCATCTATTGAGGTATGATGTCCTCATACTAGAAGCCAACTTCCATGACGTATGAGTTCAATGTAATGGAACTTTATACGGAGCACCGATAGACTAGCTATGAGCGGTGATGCCTTCTTTCGGGAAGGGCAGAGGTTCACGTAACTCTCATGACATGAGACTGTCCGGCATGCCGGGTATGGGTCTTCTTGTATCTCCTAGTCTTCGAACCTATACTGCCAATATAGGGATCTGGCGGGGTTCAATTCCCATGTACGCTAGCATGTTTTGGGTCACTTTGGCCGGTGATTCCACCTCTTTTTGGTATGGGGGAGACACTGGATTTCAATATGCTCACATGATCTCTGTCGGTTAAAGTTAAAGTTCCCAATGAATGAATGAGGCCAGCCTCAAATGATGCATATAATGAAATGAACGATACCAAAGGTGTTAGGATAGGATAATCAAGAGGTGAGCTAGACTCAAGTAGTGACACTAGGTTATTCTTGATCATTGCACAACAAACCTGATGAGAGTCTTAAACTACATCCTAGGTGTAGCTGGTGTTTACACTAGCTTATGAATGAATGAAATGAAGTACGTAAGAATGAATGAAGCAGACTCTGTATTTGTTAAAGAAGGCTCCCTAGTTGAGGTCCCATATGTTGAGCCCTTATTTTGGGAAGTATTAATGTCAAGTCCATGATTCCAAGGTCTCATGGCATATGGATGAATGATATGAAAGATGTTATGTGCTATATGCAATATGATATATGCTCTGTGTAAGATGTTATGTGATGTGTGCAATATGATAAGTATGATGATGCATGTTACTCTCATGACATGACTTTCCTAATACAAATTTTGAAAACTCACTGACTTTCCTAATCCAAATTTGAAAAGCTCACTGACTTTCCTAATCCAAATTTGGAAAGTTTACTAACTTTCCTAATCCCAATTTGGCAAGTCCATTGACTTGACTTTCCATAATCATGTCGTTAGGAAAGAGCTATTCTTACTCATGCATGTTCTTGGTGTGCGCTCGCATATACCCATACTTAGTACAACTGTGTACTAATCCCATACAATTCTATATTTTTAGGTGCAGGCACAGGTGGACGCTAGAGCTTACAGGTTGATTTTGCAGCTATCCGGACGTGGAGCTTTCGTCCGGACTTGGTAGGCCCTCTTGCTTTCGAGGATGTATACCGTTACTATCTAGCTTAGATGTAGGCTTTAGCTAGTGGAGTATGTTCCACTAGTTTTTCTTTCCGTTTTTATTTCAGACATTGTATTGGTGCCATTTTGGCAATTATACATTTAATGTAGTATTGAACTATTTCTTTCAGTTGATAATCTTAATGTTAGATGGTTGATTGTGAACATTATGAATGTAAGTAGAATGACCTTTATGCATGATAAGAAATAAAAAGTTTCAAATTTTCCTCTAAAATTAACCTAGATGAGGTAAGAATGACGTAAGTAGGCTTGTCTGCGACCTCTGAGAGGTCAACGATGCCGATCTCGTCTTGGGTCTACACTTCGGTCGTGACAAAGTTGGTATCAGAGCACTAGGTTAAATTCCGAGAATAATAAGTTCACATCAACCACATTGAGTAGTGTCTAAGTCATGGTAGTGAAGTGCACCACTATCCTGGATTAGAGACTTCATGATGCGTAGGAAAATTTCCTTTCTTCTGATCTTATCGTGCTTTTCCTAATGTCTGATTTCTTGGTGTTATGAGCGTGTCTAACATCAATTCTTATTGTTTTCAGAGAATGAATACTAAGAGGAACGTTGGTAATAGGAGAGGAGGAGCAGATGCTGGGGGCAATCAGGTTCCACCCCAGGCTCCAGCTAAAAGAGTGGCTATGCCGGTTAACCCAGCTGGGTTGACTGATGCGGAGGTGAGGGCATCTCTGGCCCAGAAGGCATAGGCCATCACTATGGAGGCCCATGCCATGACTGCCCAGGTCAACCGGCAGAATGTTCAGAGGGAGAACCACCGGTTTGTAGCATGGCTGACAGGCTGAGAGACTTCACGAGGATGAATCCTCCTATTTTCACGGGGTCTAAGACTTCGGAGGATCCCCAGGAGTTTGTGGACGAGGTGCATAAGATTTTGGTGGCTATGGGGGCCACAGATACTGAGAAGGCTGAGCTGGCTTCTTATCAGCTCAAGGATGTAGCACAGACTTGGTGCAAGATGTGGCAGGATAGACGAGCTTTGGGCGGAGTTTCGGTCACTTGGGAGCTGTTTAAGAGAGCCTTCCTGGAGAGATTCTTTCCCACGGAGATGAGAGAGGCAAAGGTTGAGGATTTTATCAACCATAAGTTGGGATTAATGACAGTCAGGAAGTATTCCCTGAAGTTTTTTAAACTATCCAGGTATGCTACTTTCCTTTGTATCTAACAACAAGGATGAGATGAGTACTGAAGTTTGTTAAACTATCCAGGTATGCGACTTCCCTTGTATCTAATAGCAGGGATGAGATGAGCAGGTTCCTCACAGAAATCAACAGAGATCTAGAGGAGGAGTGTCGGTCTGCGATGCTCCATGATAAGATAGACCTCTCCAGGTTGATGGTGCATGTCCAGCAGGTAGAGGACAGCCGCAAGAAGAGGGGCATTCGTGATGCTAGGAGGCCTAAGCCTCAAGATCAGGCAGGTCCAAGCCATGGAGGCCACAAAAATAATTTTGGCGTCCGTGAGCAGCCCAGGTTCAAAAAGGGGAAACAGAGTTCTGGGAACTCTAATTCTCAGAGGAGTACAACACCTAGAGGAGGCAGACATGAGCCCAAAAAGGGCAATGGAGGTGAGATGCAGCATCCAAGAAAGGACTGTGCTAAGTGTGGCCGTGCTCACAGTGGAGAGTGCAGATAGGGCACTAATGCCTGCTTCTGTTGCGGTAAGAGTGGGCACATGGTTAGAGACTGCCCACAGAACAGAGGTCAGGTTGGAGGTAATGCTCAACCTAGGCCTAATCCACAGGGTGCAGCAGCAGCCGAGCCTCCTAAGAGGAACAGGCTCTATGCCCTAAAGGGCAGGGAGGAGCAGGAGAAGTCCGCTGATGTGGTAACAGGTATGCTGCAAGTATTCTTAACTTCTTTTTATGCTTTACTTGATCCAGGGTCTACGCTTTCCTTTGTAACTCCTTTGCTTGCTCTCACTTTTGAGATATTGCCTGAAGTTCTGCATGATCCTATAGTGGTTAGTACACCTATAGGAGAAAATGTAAGAACTGATAGAGTATACAAGGGTTGCCCAATAGTTGTAAGTGGTAAGACTATGTGTACAGACTTGTTTGAGTTACCCATGTAAGATTTTGATGTTATTCTTGGCATGGACTGTCTTCACAGTTGTTATGCTTGTTTGGATTGTCGTAGTAGAGTGGTGAGATTTCATTTCCCTAATGAAGAAGAGTTAGTCTGGGAGGGGTACAACTCGAGTCGTCCTAATCCCTTGATTTCAAACCTTAAGGACAATAAAATGATGTCCAAGGGGTTATTGTGTCATCTTGTGAGTGTTAATGATTTAGATCATGACATTCCTTCCATAGACTCAGTGCTTGTAGTGAATGAGTTCCCAGATGTATTTCCTGATGATTTGCTTGGAGTCCCTCCCCCTCGAGAGATTGACTTTGGTATCGACTTAGAACCCGATACTAAACCAATTTCAATTCCTCCCTACCGAATGGCTCCAGCTGAACTCAAAGAGTTGAAGCTGCAGTTAAAAGATCTCACTGATAAGGGTTTCATTCATCCGAGAATATCCCTTTGGGGCGCTCCAGTGTTGTTTGTGAAAAAGAAGGATGGAACCCTTAGAATGTGTATCGATTATCGGCAACTCAACAAAGTCACTATAAAGAATAATTATCCACTTCCCATAATAGATGATTTGTTCGATCAGCTCCAAGGGTCTAGTTTCTTCTCTAAAATTGATCTTCGTTGAGGGTATCATTAGCTTAGGGTTAGGGATGGAGATATCCCAAAGACAGCCCTTCGTACCAGTTATGGTCATTATGAGTTCTTAGTTATGTCATTTGGTCTCACGAATGCACCTGCTGCATTTATGGATCTCATGAACAGGATCTTCCGTGAATACTTTGACTCTTTCGTCATAGTATTCATTGATGACATTCTCATATACTCTAGGACCAAGGAAGAGCATGAACAGCATTTGACTAACCTTGCAGGTACTTAGACAACATCAGTTGTATGCAAAATTCAGCAAGTGTGAATTGTGGCTTTGATCAGTGACCTTCCTGGGTCATGTTGTGTCCGATCAGGGCGTGGAGGTGGATCCGAGGAAGACTGATGCTGTGAAGAACTGGCCAAAACCTCTTACTCCCACTGAAATCCGTAGCTTTCTGGGATTGGCTGGTTACTACCACAAGTTCATGGAGGGCTTTTCTTCCATTGCTGGCCCACTGACAGCTTTGACTAAGAAGAAGGCCAAGTTTGAATGGACAGAGACTTGTGAGAAGAGTTTCCAGGATCTCAAGGATAGACTCACTTCAGCCCCGGTGCTTACTTTGCCTAAGTGTGGTGAGAATTACACTGTTTATTGTGATGCATCTAGTGTTGGTTTGGGTTGTTTTCTTATACAGGTTGGAAAGGTGATAGCTTATGCGTCCAGACAGCTCAAGGTTCATGAGAAGAATTATCCCACTCATGACCTGGAGTTGGCAGCTGTGGTGTTTGCACTGAAGCTGTGGAGGCACTACTTGTATGGAGTGCATGTGGATGTGTTCACAGACCATAACAGTCTCCAATACGTGTTCACGCAGAGGGAGTTGAATCTACGTCAACGGAGATGGATGGAGCTGTTGAAAGACTATGATATGAATGTCCACTACCATTCAGGTAAGGATAATGTTGTAGCTGATGCTTTGAGCAGGATGAGCATGAGAAGTACAACCCACGTTGAGTATGAGAAGAAGGAGTTGGTGAAAGATGTACACATATTGGCCAGACAGGTGTGCGATTGGTTGAATCTACTAGTGGGGGTGTTTCAGTTCATCCTAGTTCTAAATCATCCTTGGTAGTTGAAGTCAAGCAGGGTCAGTATCTCGATCCTGTGTTGATGGAGCTGAAGGACTCAGTGTTGATAAAGATGAATGAGTCTTTTGATTTGGGAGGTGACGGCATACTTAGGTACTAGGACACGCTGTGTGTACCAGATGTGGATAATTTGCGGACCAGGATTGTTGCAGAGGCACATGGTTCCAGATATTCCATACATCCACGTTCCACCAAGATGTATCATGATATTAAGCAGATTTATTGGTGGGATGGAATGAAGAAGTACATTGCAGAATATGTGCCCAAGTGTCCTAATTGTCAGCAGGTTAAGGCAGAACATCTTAAGCCTAGTGGTCTTACTCAGATTATTGAGGTTCCGACTTGAAAGTGGAAGGCCATTAATATGGACTTCGTGGTTGGTCTTCAGAGGACTAGGAGACAGCATGACTCTATATGGGTTATTGTGGACAGGATGACTAAGTCTGCCCACTTTATCCCTGTGAAGTCTACTTACAAGCCGGGGATTATGCGAGACTCTACATTGATGAGATTATGAGATGGCATCGGATTTATTTGTCTATCATTTCAGATAGAGGAGCTCAGTTTACTTCACATTTCTGGAGATCTTTCCAGAAGAGCTTAGGCACGCAGGTAAAGCTTTGTACTGCCTTTCATCCTCAGACTGATGGGCAGGCAGAGTGCACTATTCAGACATTGGAGGACATGTTGAGAGCGTGTGTGATTGACTTAAGAGGTAGCTGGGACGATCATCTACCTTTGATAGATTTCTCGTATAATAATAGCTATCACTCCAGCATTGGGATGGTACCGTTTGAGGCACTGTATTGTAGGAGGTGTATATCTCCATTTGGGCGGTTCGAGGTTGGAGACTCGTCCATTTTGGGTCCATAGATCATTCATGAGGCCTTAGAGAAGGTCAGGGTGATTAGGGACAGGTTGGATACTGCTTACAGTCGGCAGAAGTCTTATGCAGATAACAGAAAATGGCCCTTAGAGTTTGATGTTGGTGACCAGGTCTATTTGAAGATATCACCTATGAAGGTGGTGATGATGTTTCGCAGAAAGGAAAGTTGAGTCCGAGGTATGTTGGGCCATACGAGATCCTACAGCGTATGGGTGAGGTGGCCTATGAGTTGGCATTGCCTGCGGAGCTAGCTTCTGTCCATCCAGTCTTTCATGTATCCATGTTAAAGAAGTTCCTAGGTGATCCAGCATCGAATCTACCAGTGGAAGGTTTGGGGTCGATGAAGACTTGTCCTACGAGGAGGTACCTGTTGAGATCTTAGACAGACATGTCAAGTGGCTGAGGAACAAGGAGATTGCCACAGTGAAGGTATTGTGGAGGAATCATCTTTTGGAGGGTGCTACGTGGGAGGCTGAGGCCAATATGAGGTCCCGCTACCCTCATCTTTTAAGCTCTTGAGGTTAGACTTCCTACTCTTAAGTCTAAGTTTCCTTATCTCTCCATTCCTTGTTGCTATTGCTTGACTGTGCATAGTGATTATGTTATGTTATGATTGGCATTGTGCTAGATAGTTAGTCGTGTCATTCGGGGACGAATGTTCCTAAGGGGGGATCATGTAACAACCCTAAAAATGGATATGATAAGTAATGCTTAATGTGTCTAGAATGCCTACGATTAGACCGGGTTCACACGGATTGATGCGCGTAGAACCAGACGTCAGAACCCTTGCTACAGCCAAACCAACTAACTTGGGGAGTCAGTTGATCTAGGAAATGTTGGGTCCAGCCATGTAGGGCTCTTGAATAAGAAGATTTACTCGAATGAGTCTTTACCGGACATAAAAAGGGAAAATCTTAGGTTTGGAGGGTCTAAGGGTAAAATGGTCTTTTTCCAGGCTAAGGGTAGTATCATAATTACCCTAAATATATAATAATTATTTAATTAATAAGGTGGAGGGGCATTTTGGGGAGAGAGGAACGAAAATTGGCTATTGAAGTGAAGTCTTGCTCCACCGGGGTTCGAACCTAGGTGGAAGCAATGAATTAAAGTTGTTTTTATTTAAGTTGGTAAATTAATGTAATTAATAAATATTTATTATTTATTGGATGATTTAAAATAAAAGGGAAATCAGATTTTTATTAATAATTAACTAAACCTTATTTGACTAAGTCCTAAACTAGACTCCTAAGCCTAAGGTAACTCTCTCCTCTCACATCTATCTCTCAACACACGTTCAATCTCTCTTTTTTTTTTACGATTCTCTCTGCCAAATAACTTCATGAACAGTAGGTAAACAAAAGTTCTACACACTTGAAGAACTCACAACGAAAATTACAAACAAACAACTAATCAATCACGTAGGCAAAGAGAAGGTTTTCCGTCGAGTTTGGTGTTGGATGTGTGTTTGGAGGAGTTCTTTGGGAAGAAAGTTGAGGTTTGAACATCAAAAAGGTATGGGTTCTCTTCTCTCTTGTCCCTTTCCCAAGAGACCCCTAAGGTTCAGACGAATGTATTCCGAAAACTAGGGTTGTTCCCCGTTGCATGTCCCTGTCACTAGCTCCCATTGAATCATAGGTTGGTTATGTTTGCTGGTAGAAAACTAGGGATGAAACGTTTTTCTGTGATGATTATGTGTTTATATGTATGCTCGGAATTATGTGACTTATGTTGATGTTTTTCCAAAATTATGTGCATGTGTGTGCAATGAGAACCGTAACTATGTGCCTCGGGTTAAGGCTCTAAAATGTGATGTTGTGGTTGTATTTCATGTACAAATGTTTATGTAAATCGTGATGTTCATATGAGTTGAAATGTGGATGATTTGAGTGATAATCTCTTGGCTAAACGAATCTATGAAAAATGCACCTAAGCACGTATTAAATGATCTACGAATTACCCTATGAATTTACGTGTAAATGTTGATGAAAGTATGCTGAAAAATTAAAAAAAATTCCAGATTTAATTGACGAATTCGGTCAAGTTAAGGGGTTTCAAAATGTTGTGAAAAATGAATTAAAACAAGTGAGGTCATGGAGGATTGAACCCGTGACCTCACCATGTTAAAACCCATGAAAATAAAGAAGTAAAAAGAAATGTGGTGAAGGGGATTCGAACTTGGGTACTCCTGGCTGGAAAATAATGTATGAAATTAAGAATTGAGAGGAGTGGGATTCGAACCCACAACCTCTTGGTCAGAACTTAAAGAAAAATGAAAAGAAAATAAATGTGAGGTGTGGGAATCGAACCCACGACCTCTAGGCGGAAAAAGGAGAATTAAAAGAAAAGTAAAGTGAGGTTGTGGGGGTTCGATCCCACAACCTCATGGTCAACTCGAAATAGACAAGGAGAAATAAATAAAAAAATAAAAGGGGTTGTGGGGGTTCGATCCCACAACCCCTCGGCCAAGGAAGAGAAAATTCAAAGGAGAAAAATAAAAAGGAAACGTTGATGTTGGGGCTCGATCTAGGGTCCCAATGTCATGTGGATTGAAATTAAATGAAAAGAAAAATGTAAAGTGTTGTCCAAGGGATTCGAAACCGGGTTCCCTTGCCCAAATTTGCGTATTGATACATAAGTCATACGTGAATAAAATATTCAAGAATAATGCTGCCTACTTAGATCAAAATCGAGATCTTGGCATACAAACAAGATGCATAAGTCTTGTACCACATAATCATAGGAAGATATAAATCACTTAAATGAACTATGAATGAAGCCTTATGGCTTGTATATATAGACCCATAAGTCTAACATACGTTTAAAAATAAGTGAACCTAATATGTATGTAATATAATGATGTAACCCTAGAAGGGTTAAGTGAGAGTGTGAAACACACTAAATGGCCAAGTGCATTGGCATACGATGAAATGAATATTATGTAATGAAATGATGAAACCCTAGAAGGGTTAAGTAAGAATGTGAAACACACAAATGGACAAGTGCATTGGCATATGTTTTGGGTCACTTTGGCCGGTTCTTTTCGGTGTGGGGGAGACATTGGATTTCATGATACTCACATGATCTATGTCTGTTAAAGTTAAAGTTCCCAATGAATGAATGAGGCCAGCCTCAAATGATGCATATAATGAAATGAACGATACCAAAGTTGTTAGGATAGGATAATCAAGAGGTGAGCTAGACTCTAGTAATGACACTAGGTTATTCTTGATCATTGCACAGCGAACCCGATGAGAGTCTTAAACTACATCCTAGGTATAGCTAGTGTTTACACTAGCTTATGATTGAATGAAATGAAGTACGTATGAATGAATGAAGCAGACTCTGTGTTTGTTAAAGAAGGCTCCCTAGTTGAGGTCCCATATGTTGAGCCCTCATTTTGGGAAGTCTTAATGTCAAGTCCATGATTCCAAGGTCTCATGGCATATGAATGAATGATATGAAAGATGTTATGTGCTATATGCAATATGATATATGCTATGTGTAAGATGTTATGTGTTGTGTGCAATATGATAAGTATGATGATGCATGTTACTCTCATGACATGACTTTCCTAATCCAAATTTTTGAAGCTCACTGACTTTCTTAATCCAAATTTGGAAAGCTCACTGACTTTCCTAATCCAAATTTGGAAAGTTCACTAACTTTCCTAATCCCAATTTGCCAAGTTCACTGACTTGACTTTCCATAATCTGTTGTTAGGAAAGAAATATTCTTACTCATGCATGTCCTTGGTGTGTGATTGCATATACCCATACTTAGTACAAGTGTGTACTAATCCCATACAATTCTATATTTTCAGGTGCAGGCACAGGTGGACGCTAGAGCTTACAGGTTGAGTTTGCAGCTATCCGGACGTGGAGCTTTCATCCGGACTTGGTATGCCCTCATGCTTTCGAGGATGTCTACCGTTACTATCTAGCTTAGATGTAGGATTTAGCTAGTGGAGTATGTTCCACTAGTGTTTCTTTCCGTTTTTATTTCAGACATTGTATTGGTGCCATTTTTGCAATTATATATTTAATGCAGTATTGAACTATTTCTTTCAGTTGATAATCTTAATGTTAGATGTTTGATTGTGAACATTATGAATGTAAGTAGAATGACCTTTATACTCTACTTGCCAATGTTGAACCATACATAATAACTATCCATGTGGATCCACTAGCTAGGACCTACTGGGGCACGTAGTTAAGGAACTAGGAGGCTTTATTAGAAACCAACTTTATGCTAACTAGTATTGTAGTTATAACCTCATGAGAACTTTTGTTGAACCTACCTTCCTTTTGGGAAGGGACACCTGTCATTGTCAAGTGCACTCGATACTAAGCTAACTTTCCCTTTTATAAAAGCCTTTAAGTCTTCATTTAAACATTAGAGTACAAGATAGGATTTTAGGAGATTAGCTCCTCATACAACATGTACATAGCTCTTAGGATAATGATGAGAATGTCCTTTCATCAAAATCTACATCATGTGAGAATATCCTTTCACATAATCATAACATAGTCTAGTATGGAGTACAATTAAGAAAACGATCCAAAAGACTCTCATTTACTAGATGAACATTAACATGCTTCATTAATACATACATGTAAGGACATTACATCATATCATAGTAATAAAATGCACAAGAGGATCACTTCCAATCCATCATAACCATACACTTACCATCATTCACATGCATCATGTTCATAGCTTAATCATATATTCATATGTTATGTATATTATGAAACCACCCTAGGAATCCCCTAAAGGACCACTTGTGCAATGTATATGTAAATTCTCCTACCCTTACCTACACTAGTACACCTCTCAAGTCATACTAGTTAAGATGCATCTTTTTACTTTCATTCATTCAATTGACACCATGAACATATTACACTTATAGTTATGCACGATGTGTTTGTGTTCATATTGGTTATCATGATCACCTAAGGGCAACAACATTGATTTTAGTAAACAACGCTTCAAGGATCACAACACTTATACCATATCCCTATAGTCATGAACAATCCACATATAGAGCATTAGGGACTATAGACCACACACCCACATTACATCATCAGAGCTAAGAACATATTCAACATTTTAATAGAAGACTACTAACATGCATAAGATCACACATTCATATAGGGTTACATAGGTAGGGGACATTCTACAGTAATATTCATCACCATCAAACATGTAGACAAAACCTTTCCCTAAGAACATCATTCACATATACCTAACATTATTAATACACCTATATCACGATACTAGAATTGAAGAATACACACATAAATCTTATAAACATGATAATCATCATATCAATCCACTTTGCATATATTGCCTTCAAGGCCATGATCACAACATATATAGATATAAAAGAATGTAAACACAAAAGTGGGCCATACCATACAATATCAATCCCAAGACTATAATTAGGAATTTAGGTCAACTTACCAATTATCCAAGATATGATAACCATAGATCAATTCTCAACAATTCATAATCAGTTGATATAGATAGAAATAGGATTAATAAACAATATATTACAATCTAATCACAATTTAATCAACATCTCATTGAGATCACAAGACCCACATTATACACTATATTCGGAGATTAAGGAGATCATGGTTTATTCAAGGATTTGCATTGAAATTTATCTTAAAAGCATCGATTAGTAATTAATACATCATTAGAATGACTTCCAATATTTTTTGACACTGAACCCATGGCTAGATTGAAAGGTAGGAATTTTGACTTTAGAATCACATTGGAAAACCTTTGATAAAACGCCTAAGATGAAAGGTTAACTAAGGATGAAGGGTTACCATACCGTAATAGAAGAATAGACATGAAACATGGAGAAGAAAAAACTTGGAACCCATCCCCCTAGCTTGATCTTGAGCTTGGTCTCTAATGGAGGTTCTGGGAGAATCATATTTGGGAGTGAAAGTTAGATTTGAAGAATGAATTCTAAAGTGGTTTTTTATGTTTTTATCCAAATTAAAATACCCAAAAATAGGTATAGTAACTCCATACTTTAATTGGAACATGGGGGTGAATTTCCCAATTCACCCCTTAGCCGTGTCTAGAAAATATTTTACAGGTCCAAACGACGACCCAAAAGATAGAGCATCGATGGAATTACGGGACCATATTGCACATCATGGTTTGTGACTGAGACTCCCTCATTTGGGGGCTAAGATCCCACGTCTAAGTGTTGAGCCACATCCTCATTTGATGGGGCATCTGTCAAACCACTAAGCGTCGATCATGGGCGTGGTTTGACACTGCCTTGGCAGATTCTTGCCAACCTTTGGGTCCTCCTTAAGGACCTTTAGGGTGGTACTTGGGGAGTCATGCCCATAAAATTCAACCCTTAATACATCCATATATATTTTAGGGTCCTATCCTATCATTTTAGACACCAAACAACACGTAGAACATGCAAAGGAACACTAGCGCGCGCACACGACTAGCTTCCAAACGTCTTAGTTATTCTTTGACGTTTTGACCTCAAACCTCTTCAAACCAAATATACAAGTTGTGACACAATTTATTAACATGTTATTAACTCTTAAAACATATGTGAGGCTGTAGATCACCCTAGTTCATTTTGAGGGTTGTTACATTATACCCCACTTGGGAACATTCATCCTCGAATGACACTTGGAACACTTTCGATGCTTTCAAGGACTCAATGACCAATTTATAAACTCACAATATTCAACATAATAGAACATAATAGTCAATGCACCAAGCTTACAAGAAAAATATGTAATGTTCCTAAAACAAACAAACTGAAACTAGAGCTTCACATGTGTCTCATGAGTTAATTATGTGTTAAAATCATTAATAATGTCGTTTTTTTGGTAGTTTCTAAGGTTTGGTTATGTTTTCAGGTCAAACATCGGAGAACATCCATGACGTTCTGAAGATTTGCCTTGGAATGTGTTTGTACATTTTATCATGTTTTGGCAAGTTTTATGTGTTCGTTTTAGTTGAAAATGATGTGAGGAGACCCTAGGACCTATATAACAATGTATAGGGGTTTAACATCCAGGTATGAATCCACCTAGGAACCACGAGGGTCCCTAGAAGAGGACCCCAACCCCTAGACAAAATCTACCAAAAATTGGGCAGTCTACGACCCTATCACCTACGGACTGTTGTCCTATTGACGTCCCGTTGATTGGGGGCATAGCTCCACCCTTAGTGGTGGGATATTAACCCCCAGGATTGAGCCTCTGATGCAATCGACACCTCAGCAGAACGGGCCGTCGATCAGACGATGCCCAGTAGCTAGGGGTCGTTGATTGCCGCCTGTGTAAAGCTGTTAGAAATCTGCCAAGGCTTGGGGAGTTTTGGTAAATTTACCCCAAGTATTTTATGAACCTAGGATGAATATTTTTTTGTCTTTAGGGTATATTAAGTGGTTTTAAAGTCCTAGACCTAGACAAGACATCATTTTCAAATATTCAAAACCCCTCCCTCAAGAAAGAACTCTCTCACTCCATCGAATCTAGAACTCAAGGAAGGGCTAGGGTTAAAGCTTTTGGACGTTTTATTCATCAAAATTTCGTGGGTTTCTTCTCATTGAGGTATGGTATTTCATCCTTGAACTTTCTTTCATACAATGAGTCACTTCAAAGAGATTTCAAAAAGGGTTTTCAAACTCTAACTTCTTCTAATCTGGACTCTAAGCATGGGTCTTTGCATGAAAACGTCTTAAGGATTACAATATGTTGTTATTATTGTTAGTTGGTGATTTTAGTGTAAAAACATCAATGACACCATGCTATGCTTATTATCAACTTTTGGCTTATGAAGTGGGTTTGTTACCTTTAACTAGATATTGTTAAAGTTGAGTTTCTTATATTGTATTATGGGTTAGATACTGCCGATATATGCACATTTATGTTATTTTGGTGAAATATTAATAAAACGTGGTGAAAGCTTGGATGAATAGTAAGTTAGTTATATTATTTAGTTCATATGATGAAATGATTCTTGAGTGGTCTGGACCACCTCTGGTGGCGGTTTTTACTTGAAGTATATTATTATATATTTATATGTGTATTGTGAGTACAGCCTTTAAGGCTTGATATATGAAGTAAATTGATAATGATGATATTTTTGTTGATATGCTTTATAAAGCTTGATTTTTATACATTGTGTTAAATGAAGAATTTTTACATGTCAAGCATTCTAGTGTGTGAAATGTGATAAATGAAAGTGTAAGCATGTTAGAAGTCAATGTTATGAAAATTGTGATTATGTGAAAGGTGTGCTCACATGTACTCACACACACACTTTGAGTGAATGAATTAAGTTTAATGAATGTAAATGGTGAGTTTTAAAGTGGACACTCTTAGTGAGTAGAGATGAAGTGTCTAGACCATCCCTACTATTCCTATATTAAGAAGAAGGGGAGTTTTGGGGTGGACACTCTTCATGAGTTGAGATGAAGTGTTTAGTAGAAACCTCACTATTCCCAAGAACTTTCTAAGTTAGTTTTGAGGATGTATACCCTTCGTGAGTTGAGATTTTGTGTCCACTAGTCATCTCTTAACCTTTAGTAATGAATGTTTAAGACTTCTTGGGGGAGTTATGATTAACACCGAGAGGATTTGAAGAAGGGGTGGTTACGCTTCATGGGTTGAGAATTTGTACTCAATGTCCCATTTGAGATGAGTACTCCTCTTTAGTAGAGAATGAGTTACTTAGAAGAAATCTCCTTATCCCTTAACTATGTTCCCACATAGGAGTAGCTTATGGGAAATCCATGTAAAGTCTCAAGAATGACCCTACCTTAGGCAACGTTGGATCCCTCATCCGGTAGGGGATAATAACGGGATTCCATGTCTAAAAGGTGACGATGAGAAACACCTAAAAACTCAATATACTAAAAATATGTTAGTTGCAAGTATTGCAGGTACAAGTACAGGAGTTACGGAAAAAGTTATTCCAAGAAACACAAATTTAAATAGCCTATTTACCAAATCATTTATTCCCAAATTCCAACAAAATACCCCAACACCTCAAACCTCTACATACGCAGCTAGTATTCAAAGTGATAAGAAAAGATATAATTATATTGCCCAATCGTATATTGATAACATATATAAAATCCAAGCATTCTTAAACCTAAACCCCAGATCCACACAAACAAAAAATACCAATGAAAACTACATAACCCAAAAATTACAAGGATACAACAAACTTATAGCACAACCCAAAACCAGTGCAAATCTAGTAAAGACATGTTATAGTTATGGACTTCTGAGTACCGTATATACCTTCGATGGAGACGAAATAATCGGGATACCAGAATTACACAGAGCATTTATTACATTTAAGAGAATTACAAAAGGAACTTTATTTTTCATAAAATTCTATACAGCACCAGCAGAGATACTCTATGAAGAAATAAAATCTCCAATTCAAGTTATAAAAATAGGATTGACAAAAGATATGATCATACCAGAGGAGATTGAAAAGCAAGAAGAGATACAGAAAAATGATATACCTAGTTTTTATGCTAACAAAAGAATAATTGGCATATCAACTATCATACAAGAGTTAGCAAATAATTATTTAAATGGAAATGCGATATGGAGTTACTATGCTAGAGATCAAGTAATGATATACGCAAATTCAAAGGAGCTACGAAAGACAGATATGGATGAAGTACAGAAATGGATTTTGTCCTTATTAAAACCTGAAGAACAACCTACTACGAGAGCATTGAAAAAACAATTTATTTCAGAAGAATTATTAACGAGATATTGTAAATTAATTGGTCACAAATACCCAGATCATCATTGTTCTAAATGTAATGGGGAAACAAATATAATTCCAGATGTAAGTTTGGAATAAATTGAAGACGAAGACAAGACATAGAAGAAGACGAGATAAGAACGCAAATAGTTAGTATTTTGTTTTTATGTAAATTAGTCAAAAGTTTGTAAAGTCTGTCGGCCATATTGTAAAGGCCATTTGTCGTTTTGTATAAAGGAGTGTCGGCCATATAATAAAAGTAAGGCCACTATGTAAAAAGTAAAGTCGTTTGTCATTTTGCGTCGGCCGAATGTTATAAGGCCATGTGTAAAGTCAAGTGTCGGCCAGAGTTTTTGTCCATATGTAGTTTGTATTATAAATAGAGGGTTTTCCCTCAGCAATAAACATCAGCTTCTCTCCATCCTCTCTCTTAAAAAGAATTCTCCGCCGCATGGGCTTGCTCATCGGTGATATAGCTGAGGGGCCTGATGATGGCGAAATTGGTATCAGAGCATAGGTGAAAACCTGTGTGATGGCTCAGCCATGCATTTGAACCGACCGATGCAAAAGCCACGGTGTTGCATCAGTGCATGCGTTTCCCTCGGAGTAAAATGTACCGTGATGGGGCGGAGAATTCTTTTTAAGAGAGAGGATGGAGAGAAGCTGATGTTTATTGCTGAGGGAAAACCCTCTATTTATAATACAAACTACATATGGCCAAAAACTCTGGCCGACACTTGACTTTACACATGGCCTTATAACATTCGGCCGACGCAAAATGACAAACGACTTTACTTTTTACATAGTGGCCTTACTTTTATTATATGGCCGACACTCCTTTATACAAAACGACAAATGGCCTTTACAATATGGCCGACAGACTTTACAAACTTTTGACTAATTTACATAAAAACAAAATACTAACTATTTGCGTTCTTATCTCGTCTTCTTCTATGTCTTGTCTTCGTCTTCAATTTATTCCAAACTTACATCTGGAATTATATTTGTTTCCCCATTACATTTAGAACAATGATGATCTGGGTATTTGTGACCAATTAATTTACAATATCTCGTTAATAATTCTTCTGAAATAAATTGTTTTTTCAATGCTCTCGTAGTAGGTTGTTCTTCAGGTTTTAATAAGGACAAAATCCATTTCTGTACTTCATCCATATCTGTCTTTCGTAGCTCCTTTGAATTTGCGTATATCATTACTTGATCTCTAGCATAGTAACTCCATATCGCATTTCCATTTAAATAATTATTTGCTAACTCTTGTATGATAGTTGATATGCCAATTATTCTTTTGTTAGCATAAAAACTAGGTATATCATTTTTCTGTATCTCTTCTTGCTTTTCAATCTCCTCTGGTATGATCATATCTTTTGTCAATCCTATTTTTATAACTTGAATTGGAGATTTTATTTCTTCATAGAGTATCTCTGCTGGTGCTGTATAGAATTTTATGAAAAATAAAGTTCCTTTTGTAATTCTCTTAAATGTAATAAATGCTCTGTGTAATTCTCGTATCCCGATTATTTCGTCTCCATCGAAGGTATATACGGTACTCAGAAGTCCATAACTATAACATGTCTTTACTAGATTTGCACTGGTTTTGGGTTGTGCTATAAGTTTGTTGTATCCTTGTAATTTTTGGGTTATGTAGTTTTCATTGGTATTTTTTGTTTGTGTGGATCTGGGGTTTAGGTTTAAGAATGCTTGGATTTTATATATGTTATCAATATACGATTGGGCAATATAATTATATCTTTTCTTATCACTTTGAATACTAGCTGCGTATGTAGAGGTTTGAGGTGTTGGGGTATTTTGTTGGAATTTGGGAATAAATGATTTGGTAAATAGGCTATTTAAATTTGTGTTTCTTGGAATAGCTTTTTCCGTAACTCCTGTACTTGTACCTGCAATACCTGCAACTAACATATTTTTAGTATATTGAGTTTTTAGGTGTTTCTCATCGTCACCTTTTAGCTCTGGCTGTTTACCGTCTGCCGAACGACGTATCTCCGCATGTTTAGAGTCATGCTGCTGACTGTTAGCTGTTTTTAGTTCTTGCACTTCTGCTTCTATCTTTTCCATTTTTTGACAAAGATTTGTCATCATGGATAATAGTTGTTTCATTGTATCTTTCTCTGGAGAGATAATCTGCAATTGTATTTTTGTCAGTTGTAATAATCTCAATTGTAAATGAAAAATTCAATATATTTAATACTAATCTCCTTATTTCCTTTGTTGTAACTGAGTCATCTATTTTTCTTGTAATCCACCATTTTACTTGAGTGTTATCTGTTCTTACAATAAATTTATTATATACAATATATGGTTCGAATGCTAATAAACATTTATATAATGCAAATAACTCTTTACGGTTAATTTCCCATTTTATTTGTGTTTCAGTATAGGATCCTGAATAATATCTACAATGATATTCTATTTTTTCATTCTCATATTTATATTTTAATACTCCTCCATAACTATGATCACTTGAATCTGTTTCAACTATATAAATAAATATTCTATTTTCATTAGGAAAATAAAGTTTTGGTAATGTTTTACACAAGTTTCTAATATTTCTTATATTTTCTTTATCTTTATTATCAAAATAGTATTCAATATCTTTTTTAAGTTTTTTATGTAGAGGTTTCAAGTATTCCGCTAGTCTTGGTATATATTCTCGTACTTGGTTTACTAATCCTAAAAAGGATTGTAATTTCTTTTTTGTATCTATACATTCATCTAAATTAATTATTTTCTGTATTATATGCGTTTGCATTTTTATACCATTTTTATCTATTTGTATTCCTAAAAATTCTATTTGAGATTTCATAATTTCTGATTTCTTTTTACTTAAGCTTATTCCTGAATGTTTAACTATATGTATAAACTTTTCTAATAACTTTATATGATCATCTTGTGTTCTGGAAAATAATAATATATCATCTATATATACAATACAATTTTCTAGTTGATTAAAATAACTATCCATAAAATGTTGATATCTACCTGGTGCATTTTTATATCCAAAGGGTAAAACATTCCATTCATAGTATCCTTGTGGTACTGTAAATGCAGTTAATTGTTTTGATTTATCTTCTAGTTTTAGATGATAAAAACCTGATTTACAATCAAATTTACTAAAGTAATTATATCCTTGTATTTGTCTTATTTTTAATATCTTGTTTGGTATTGGATAATTATAAGTCTTAGTTTTGGCATTTAAATTACGATAATCTATTACCATTCTACTTTTTCCTCTTTTTTGTTCATTATGATTATTAACTATAAAGGCGGGGCTTGTATGTTTACTATTAGTTTCTTGTATATAATTGTTTTTTAATAATTCTTCTATATGCATTTTGAATTCATTTAAATCATCAAAATTATATTTTAATGGTTTTTGTGTTATTAAACTATTTTCATCTATTAATTCTATTTTTATTGTTGTCTTATGTTTTTCCCAACCTTTTAAGGGGTTATCACTATATAAAAGTTCTAATTGTTCATTTATTAATTTAATCTTATCTATTGTAAATATAATAATTTCAAATTGATTAATTTCTTTTTTATTTATATTTTCCATTTCTTGATTTATTTTTTCACTACCTTTAATCCATTCTTTTATTTTTCTTTGTTTATTATTTACTCTTTTTGCTCCTATTTTATATCCACATGGTGTAGTAAACCACCAATGTGTTTTAGTTATTATATGTGGGTATAATTTATCTAAGAAAGGCATTCCTAATAGCATATCTTTTGTTTTACAATCAAAACTATACATTTCTTCTATTATTAATATTTTATCCCATATTTGTATCTTTATATTTTTTGCTCGATAACTAATCATACTACTTTCATTGTTAAATCCAGTTACTACCATAGGTGTTTTAAGTTTTTCCCATTTTTCTTCGGGCAAGCAATTATATATTAGTTTCTGCTCCTGTATCTATCATAGGTGTATAATATCTATTATAATATCCTTCTACAATAATTTTCGCAAGTATATATATTTTCATTTATTTTATTCTTTGTATAATAATTTTCTTATTCTGACATGTGAGTATCAGTTTATTATCTTCTATTTTATATGGTATAAATTGTTCTAACCATTTTAGTCCTAAAGTTATATTCTGTTCACCTTGATAAATTTTAAATGGTATTAATAAGTTTATTCCTCCTATAATTATTTCTTTTTCTACTAATTCTTCACTTATTATTATATCATTAGGTAATCCAGGGCATATATGTCCTGTTTTTATAAGTTCTTCTTCTAAGACTAATTCTCTGATTATATAATTTTCTTCTTGACCAGTATTTATTAATATTTTATGTTTTTTGCCATCAATTATTCCAGCTATAAAATAATAGTTTATTGTTTCCTCTTCTGTATTTGTTATTTCAGGAAAATCATATTTTCTTTTTGATGTACTTGCTTTTGATGAAGCAGTTCTTTTTAATATACTTGAAGTATTTAGTCTTTCTTTTACTATTTGTAGATCTTCTTCTATATCCATTTCTTTATAACTATAATCATTATTATCTATTATTTTAATAACCTGATCAAAAGGATTTTCTATTTTTATTCTATCTATTTTATTTTCTGCCATTACTTTATGTTTAGTTGTTAATATATATAAGTTTTTACATCTTGCTGTAAATATTTTACTTCCTGGTTCTAACTCTATTCCTGATAGTTTCCAATATAGAACTAATGATTTATCTATATTTTTATCTGTTAATGCTATTGAGTAATTCGCACTTATTATAAATTTAAATTTTTGATATATTAGGTTTCCTTTTATAGCACTTATTACGCTTTTTTCTATTGGATGTATTATTCTATCGTCTGCTAAATATATTTCTATAGGTGTATCTATTCCTTCTCTAAAACATGCTTTTATAAGTATTTCTGTTCCTCCTAAATGTACATATTTTATAGGTGTTTTTGCTTTTATATGTTTTATTTCTTGGTTTATCGTTCTTTTATTTAATATAGGTATTTGTGCTTTACCTTTGATATATTTACAATCAATAATATGTTCTTTTTGACTAACTACATAATATTCTTCGTTATTCCTTTTAAACCAATTTTTTAAAGTTGATATTTTTAATACTTTTTGTACACTTAAATCTAATTCTTTATTTTTTATCTGTTGGAAAATTTTATTATCAAATATTATTTTTTGTTCTACTGATTCTTCATCATGATATTCTTCTTTAAATATATTTTCTTCAGTCATTTTCTTCGATATTATTTAATTCCATATCTTCAATTTCATAATCATTTATGTCTGAAATTTCATATATACTATCATTATCATCTAATTCATAGTCTAAATAATCTATTTGCATATATTTATATTCATCTAAAATTAATTCTGCAATTTGTTTTCTCTTTATATTTTTAGGTAATTTACAATCTTTAGCTAAATGTCCTAACTTGCCACAATTGTAACAATTACAATTTGACAATGATTTCTTTGGTCTAATAGGTCTTTTTTGCTTATAGTTTCTTACAAAATATCGTTTTCTAGGATTTTTATATTTATATTTGGTTTTTGTTTTTCTATATTTTTTATTTTTTCTATAGTTTTTATTATATTTATCGCTGCAACCAAATTGGGGTGCTACTTTGTTTTTACAACATGCTAGATTTTTGATTAATACTTTTTCCATTTTTAACTTTTCTTTTTGATTTTCACATAACTGAATAAACCATTGTTGTAAGAAATTTATTCTAGATCCTAAAGTATCTGTCATTTCTTCATTATTCCAATCTTTTATTATATTGGTACTAAATGGTTCTGGTAATTTTGTGAAATATAGATTCTTTATTTCTTTTGCCTCATTTATATCATATTGTGCTTTATAATAATATTCTTTAAATGCGCATGTATATTCTTCTATGTAACACATATTACATATTGCTAATTTTGACATTAATTATCTATTTATAATTTTTTGTTTATTTTGTTCTTTTATATCTGTGGTCATACTTCCAAATTCGTTTCTTATTGCTAATTCATATTTTTCTAATATTTCTATATTAGATGTTGTTGTTGATCCATCTAGTTTTTTATCACTTCTTAAAGCTGCTTTACTTTCTAATGGTAAATTTTCGATCCATAATTTTGTTGTTCCTATTAAGGTTCTTTCTATGTATCCTGGTGTATCCTTTATTGTTATTTTATTATCTACTAATTGTTTAGATAAATTTCCTATCCATAATAAAATTACTTTATTAATATCTGTAACACAATCTAAATCTAAAAAGTTAATTTGTTCTATATCTGATTTACGTTTCCATTGTTTATTTAATCTACTATTCCATATTACATTTGCTCTATCTGAATTTTCATAGTTTTCTGTATAATAAGTTGGTATTGATGTTCTAGGATTATGTCTAGGACTATTATCAGGAGTTTTAACTCTTGATGTTCCTGGTTTATTTGCTTTATTTGTATTTATTTCTAATTTTTTCAAATTATTTGTTTGTTCTAAGATTTCTGTATAAGTTTCACTTATATCACCTATTTCAGAATTTTTATCATTTGTATCTGATTCATTTGTTTCATCATTTATTTCATTTATTTCAATATTTTCCTTTTCATTTAATATTTGTTTCATTTCATTAATTTCGTTAGCTAATTCTACTTCTTTTTGTAATTGTTTATCTAATTCTACTTCTTTTCGTAGTTGTTTTTCTTTTTGTTTGTTTTCATATAGCAATTTTAAATAAGCTAATTCTTTTTCTAATTCTTCTATTTTATTATTTTTGGTTTCTTCAATTTTCTTTATTTCTTGTTTTGCCGTTTTTCGTATTTCTTCAATTTCTTTGGCTTTATCTATATCTTCATTTTCTTTTGTTATTCTAATCATAGCGGTTAAACTATCTTCTAATTTTGCTGTTTCTCTTTCTAGCATTAAATATAGTCTATCTCCTATTTTTTTATATCTTCTTCCTAAGTTAGAAAATACAATTTTTATTGTTATACCTTCGTAATTTTCATACGTTTTTTCATCTACTGCAAATTCCTCTTTATTCATTATATTCGTTGTTATAATATATATCATGTTGTATTTTATATTCTAAACTGTTTATTTTTATTTCTAAATCAAATAAATTTTTCTTTTGTATTAGTATAGATTTACTACAGACTCCTGCAAATATATTTTCTATATATCTTTCTTTTGTGAATTCATATATATTTCTTAGTTCATTTAATTTTTCTATCAGTTGTTGTTTATATATTCTTTTATCCATGTTTATTTTTAAGAGAATATTTGTTCATAATATTCTTTCTTTATTATATTCAATCTCTGTATTTCTTTAGCATTTGTTTCTATATATTCTAAATACTCTTCTTCACGAAGATATATATATCTATTTACGTTTTCAATTAGCAATTTTTCTTCTAAATCTATCTTTTCTTTAGTTTCTTTCCATAACCTCAAATATCTATAATTTATCATTGATCTCTATATAATTCTATATCATCATATAAATAATCAATATCAAAATCATCATTAATTATCAGCTCAGACCAACCTACGGTTGTTTCTTCAATTATTTCATGAGTGATTAATTTATCATAAATAATTCTACGTATATCAGAATCAGTATCTTTCAATATATAAAACAATAATATCATGTAATTTATATCATCATCTAACAAATAAGTAGGCATCTTTATCATTTTTTCACTAAAGTTTTATTCCTTCTAACCTTTTCATAAATTATACTTATTCATTATGGAGAAATAACAGTATAATATTCATCTCGTCTAGTCACTACTATGGCCTTCTTCTTTAATCAGTTACCCTAACAGCGCCTCAACTCTTGTGTACTCCCCTAAACGGCCTCCTTGCCTACCGGTTTCCACCTTTAGGATGGCATAGTCTGGGCTTACCTACTCGCAGAATATCTCCATAGCAAACCTTCTAGAGATGACTATTATAACATTATTTACTTCATAATAAATACTTATAATCAAGGAAAGATTATCAGGAATAAAAGAGTTTAGCTACTCATAAATGATTTCGAGTATACCTGTTCTTGTAGATTACTTTGCTTTGCTTTGTTTTCCATAGTTGTTTTTGTTATCTAGCTCTTTTGATTATCTAGCTCTGATACCAATTTCGCCATCATCAGGCCCCTCAGCTATATCACCGATGAGCAAGCCCATCACGGTACATTTTACTCCGAGGGAAACGCATGCACTGATGCAACACCGTGGCTTTTGCATCGGTCGGTTCAAATGCATGGCTGAGCCATCACACAGGTTTTCACCTATGCTCTGATATCAATTTCGCCATCATCAGGCCCCTCAGCTATATCACCGATGAGCAAGCCCATCACGGTACATTTTACTCCGAGGGAAACGCATGCACTGATGTCGTTTTGTATAAAGGAGTGTCGGCCATATAATAAAAGTAAGGCCACTATGTAAATAGTAAAGTCGTTTGTCATTTTGCGTCGGCCGAATGTTATAAGGCCATGTGTAAAGTCAAGTGTCGGCCAGAGTTTTTGGCCATATGTAGTTTGTATTATAAATAGAGGGTTTTCCCTCAGCAATAAACATCAGCTTCTCTCCATCCTCTCTCTTAAAAAAAATTCTCCGCCGCTTCCCCCATCCTTGGTATCAGAGCTAGATAATCAAAAGAGCTAGATAACAAAAACAACTATGGAAAACAAAGCAGAGCAAAGTAATCTACAAGAACAGGTATACTCGAAATCATTTATGAGTAGCTAAACTCTTTTATTCCTGATAATCTTTCCTTGATTATAAGTATTTATTATGAAGTAAATAATGTTATAATAGTCATCTCTAGAAGGTTTGCTATGGAGATATTCTGCGAGTAGGTAAGCCCAGACTATGCCATCCTAAAGGTGGAAACCGGTAGGCAAGGAGGCCGTTTAGGGGAGTACACAAGAGTTGAGGCGCTGTTAGGGTAACTGATTAAAGAAGAAGGCCATAGTAGTGACTAGACGAGATGAATATTATACTGTTATTTCTCCATAATGAATAAGTATAATTTATGAAAAGATTAGAAGGAATAAAACTTTAGTGAAAAAATGATAAAGATGCCTACTTATTTGTTAGATGATGATATAAATTACATGATATTATTGTTTTATATATTGAAAGATATTGATTCTGATATACGTAGAATTATTTATGATAAATTAATCACTCATGAAATAATTGAAGAAACAACCGTAGGTTGGTCTGAGCTGATAATTAATGATGATTTTGATATTGATTATTTATATGATGATATAGAATTATATAGAGATCAATGATAAATTATAGATATTTGAGGTTATGGAAAGAAACTAAAGAAAAGATAGATTTAGAAGAAAAATTGCTAATTAAAAACGTAAATAGATATATATATCTTCGTGAAGAAGAGTATTTAGAATATATAGAAACAAATGCTAAAGAAATACAGAGATTGAATATAATAAAGAAAGAATATTATGAACAAATATTCTCTTAAAAATAAACATGGATAAAAGAATATATAAATAACAACTGATAGAAAAATTAAATGAACTAAGAAATATATATGAATTCAAAAAAGAAAGATATATAGAAAATATATTTGCAGGAGTCTGTAGTAAATCTATACTAATACAAAAGAAAAATTTATTTGATTTAGAAATAAAAATAAACAGTTTAGAATATAAAATACAACATGATATATATTATAACAACGAATATAATGAATAAAGAGGAATTTGCAGTAGATGAAAAAACGTATGAAAATTACGAAGGTATAACAATAAAAATTGTATTTTCTAACTTAGGAAGAAGATATAAAAAAATAGGAGATAGACTATATTTAATGCTAGAAAGAGAAACAGCAAAATTAGAAGATAGTTTAACCGCTATGATTAGAATAACAAAAGAAAATGAAGATATAGATAAAGCCAAAGAAATTGAAGAAATACGAAAAACGGCAAAACAAGAAATAAAGAAAATTGAAGAAACCAAAAATAATAAAATAGAAGAATTAGAAAAAGAATTAGCTTATTTAAAATTGCTATATGAAAACAAACAAAAATAAAAACAACTACGAAAAGAAGTAGAATTAGATAAACAATTACAAAAAGAAGTAGAATTAGCTAACGAAATTAATGAAATGAAACAAATATTAAATGAAAAGGAAAATATTGAAATAAATGAAATAAATGATGAAACAAATGAATCAGATACAAATGATAAAAAGTCCGAAATAAGTGATATAAGTGAAACTTATACAGAAATCTTAGAACAAACAAATAATTTGAAAAAATTAGAAATAAATACAAATAAAGCAAATAAACCAGGAACATCAAGAGTTAAAACTCCTGATAATAGTCCTAGACATAATCCTAGAACATCAATACCAACTTATTATACAGAAAACTATGAAAATTCAGATAGAGCAAATGTAATATGGAATAGTAGATTAAATAAACAATGGAAACCTAAATCAGATATAGAACAAATTAACTTTTTAGATTTAGATTGTGTTACAGATATTAATAAAGTAATTTTATTATGGATAGGAAATTTATCTAAACAATTAGTAGATAATAAAATAACAATAAAGGATACACCAGGATATATAGAAAGAACCTTAATAGGAACAACAAAATTATGGATCGAAAATTTACCATTAGAAAGTAAAGCAGCTTTAAGAAGTGATAAAAAACTAGATGGATCAACAACAACATCTAATATAGAAATATTAGAAAAATATGAATTAGCAATAAGAAACGAATTTGGAAGTATGACCACAGATATAAAAGAACAAAATAAACAAAAAATTATAAATAGACAATTAATGTCAAAATTAGCAATATGTAATATGTGTTACATAGAAGAATATACATGCGCATTTAAAGAATATTATTATAAAGCACAATATGATATAAATGAGGCAAAAGAAATAAAGAATCTATATTTCACAAAATTACCAGAACCATTTAGTACCAATATAATAAAAGATTGGAATAATGAAGAAATGACAGATACTTTAGGATCTAGAATAAAATTCTTACAACAATGGTTTATTCAGTTATGTGAAAATCAAAAAGAAAAGTTAAAAATGGAAAAAGTATTAATCAAAAATCTAGCATGTTGTAAAAACAAAGTAGCACCCCAATTTGGTTGCAGCGATAAATATAATAAAAACTATAGAAAAAATAAAAAATATAGAAAAACAAAAACCAAATATAAATATAAAAATCCTAGAAAACGATATTTTGTAAGAAACTATAAGCAAAAAAGACCTATTAGACCAAAGAAATCATTGTCAAATTGTAATTGTTACAATTGTGGCAAGTTAGGACATTTAGCTAAAGATTGTAAATTACCTAAAAATATAAAGAGAAAACAAATTGCAGAATTAATTTTAGATGAATATAAATATATGCAAATAGATTATTTAGACTATGAATTAGATGATAATGATAGTATATATGAAATTTCAGACATAAATGATTATGAAATTGAAGATATGGAATTAAATAATATCGAAGAAAATGACTGAAGAAAATATATTTAAAGAAGAATATCATGATGAAGAATCAGTAGAACAAAAAATAATATTTGATAATAAAATTTTCCAACAGATAAAAAATAAAGAATTAGATTTAAGTGTACAAAAAGTATTAAAAATATCAACTTTAAAAAATTGGTTTAAAAGGAATAACGAAGAATATTATGTAGTTAGTCAAAAAGAACATATTATTGATTGTAAATATATCAAAGGTAAAGCACAAATACCTATATTAAATAAAAGAACGATAAACCAAGAAATAAAACATATAAAAGCAAAAACACCTATAAAATATGTACATTTAGGAGGAACAGAAATACTTATAAAAGCATGTTTTAGAGAAGGAATAGATACACCTATAGAAATATATTTAGCAGACGATAGAATAATACATCCAATAGAAAAAAGCGTAATAAGTGCTATAAAAGGAAACCTAATATATCAAAAATTTAAATTTATAATAAGTGCGAATTACTCAATAGCATTAACAGATAAAAATATAGATAAATCATTAGTTCTATATTGGAAACTATCAGGAATAGAGTTAGAACCAGGAAGTAAAATATTTACAGCAAGATGTAAAAACTTATATATATTAACAACTAAACATAAAGTAATGGCAGAAAATAAAATAGATAGAATAAAAATAGAAAATCCTTTTGATCAGGTTATTAAAATAATAGATAATAATGATTATAGTTATAAAGAAATGGATATAGAAGAAGATCTACAAATAGTAAAAGAAAGACTAAATACTTCAAGTATATTAAAAAGAACTGCTTCATCAAAAGCAAGTACATCAAAAAGAAAATATGATTTTCCTGAAATAACAAATACAGAAGAGGAAACAATAAACTATTATTTTATAGCTGGAATAATTGATGGCAAAAAACATAAAATATTAATAAATACTGGTCAAGAAGAAAATTATATAATCAGAGAATTAGTCTTAGAAGAAGAACTTATAAAAACAGGACATATATGCCCTGGATTACCTAATGAAATAATAATAAGTGAAGAATTAGTAGAAAAAAAAATAATTATAGGAGGAATAAACTTATTAATACCATTTAAAATTTATCAAGGACTAAAATGGTTAGAACAATTTATACCATATAAAATAGAAGATAATAAACTGATACTCACATGTCAGAATAAGAAAATTATTATACAAAGAATAAAATAAATGAAAATATATATACTTGCGAAAATTATTGTAGAAGGATATTATAATAGATATTATACACCTATGATAGATACAGGAGCAGAAACTAATATATAATTGCTTGCCCGAAGAAAAATGGGAAAAACATAAGACAACAATAAAAATAGAATTAATAGATGAAAATAGTTTAATAACACAAAAACCATTAAAATATAATTTTGATGATTTAAATGAATTCAAAATGCATATAGAAGAATTATTAAAAAACAATTATATACAAGAAACTAATAGTAAACATACAAGCCCCGCCTTTATAGTTAATAATCATAATGAACAAAAAAGAGGAAAAAGTAGAATGGTAATAGATTATCGTAATGCCAAAACTAAGACTTATAATTATCCAATACCAAACAAGATATTAAAAATAAGACAAATACAAGGATATAATTACTTTAGTAAATTTGATTGTAAATCAGGTTTTTATCATCTAAAACTAGAAGATAAATCAAAACAATTAACTGCATTTACAGTACCACAAGGATACTATGAATGGAATGTTTTACCCTTTGGATATAAAAATGCACCAGGTAGATATCAACATTTTATGGATAGTTATTTTAATCAACTAGAAAATTGTATTGTATATATAGATGATATATTATTATTTTCCAGAACACAAGATGATCATATAAAGTTATTAGAAAAGTTTATACATATAGTTAAACATTCAGGAATAAGCTTAAGTAAAAAGAAATCAGAAATTATGAAATCTCAAATAGAATTTTTAGGAATACAAATAGATAAAAATGGTATAAAAATGCAAACGCATATAATACAGAAAATAATTAATTTAGATGAATGTATAGATACAAAAAAGAAATTACAATCCTTTTTAGGATTAGTAAACCAAGTACGAGAATATATACCAAGACTAGCGGAATACTTGAAACCTCTACATAAAAAACTTAAAAAAGATATTGAATACTATTTTGATAATAAAGATAAAGAAAATATAAGAAATATTAGAAATTTGTGTAAAACATTACCAAAACTTTATTTTCCTAATGAAAATAGAATATTTATTTATATAGTTGAAACAGATTCAAGTGATCATAGTTATGGAGGAGTATTAAAATATAAATATGAGAATGAAAAAATAGAATATCATTGTAGATATTATTCAGGATCCTATACTGAAACACAAATAAAATGGGAAATTAATCGTAAAGAGTTATTTGCATTATATAAATGTTTATTAGCATTCGAACCATATATTGTATATAATAAATTTATTGTAAGAACAGATAACACTCAAGTAAAATGGTGGATTACAAGAAAAATAGATGACTCAGTTACAACAAAGGAAATAAGGAGATTAGTATTAAATATATTGAATTTTTCATTTACAATTGAGATTATTACAACTGACAAAAATACAATTGCAGATTATCTCTCCAGAGAAAGATACAATGAAACAACTATTATCCATGATGACAAATCTTTGTCAAAAAATGGAAGCGGCAGAGAATTCTTTTTAAGAGAGAGGATGGAGAGAAGCTGATGTTTATTGCTGAGGGAAAACCCTCTATTTATAATACAAACTACATATGGCCAAAAACTCTGGCCGACACTTGACTTTACACATGGCCTTATAACATTCGGCCGACGCAAAATGACAAACGACTTTACTTTTTACATAGTGGCCTTACTTTTATTATATGGCCGACACTCCTTTATACAAAACGACAAATGGCCTTTACAATATGGCCGACAGACTTTACAAACTTTTGACTAATTTACATAAAAACAAAATACTAACTATTTGCGTTCTTATCTCTTCTTCTTCTATGTCTTGTCTTCGTCTTCAATTTATTCCAAACTTACATCTGGAATTATATTTGTTTCCCCATTACATTTAGAACAATGATGATCTGGGTATTTGTGACCAATTAATTTACAATATCTCGTTAATAATTCTTCTGAAATAAATTGTTTTTTCAATGCTCTCGTAGTAGGTTGTTCTTCAGGTTTTAATAAGGACAAAATCCATTTCTGTACTTCATCCATATCTGTCTTTCGTAGCTCCTTTGAATTTGCGTATATCATTACTTGATCTCTAGCATAGTAACTCCATATCGCATTTCCATTTAAATAATTATTTGCTAACTCTTGTATGATAGTTGATATGCCAATTATTCTTTTGTTAGCATAAAAACTAGGTATATCATTTTTCTGTATCTCTTCTTGCTTTTCAATCTCCTCTGGTATGATCATATCTTTTGTCAATCCTATTTTTATAACTTGAATTGGAGATTTTATTTCTTCATAGAGTATCTCTGCTGGTGCTGTATAGAATTTTATGAAAAATAAATTTCCTTTTGTAATTCTCTTAAATGTAATAAATGCTCTGTGTAATTCTGGTATCCCGATTATTTCGTCTCCATCGAAGGTATATACGGTACTCAGAAGTCCATAACTATAACATGTCTTTACTAGATTTGCACTGGTTTTGGGTTGTGCTATAAGTTTGTTGTATCCTTGTAATTTTTGGGTTATGTAGTTTTCATTGGTATTTTTTGTTTGTGTGGATCTGGGGTTTAGGTTTAAGAATGCTTGGATTTTATATATGTTATCAATATACGATTGGGCAATATAATTATATCTTTTCTTATCACTTTGAATACTAGCTGCGTATGTAGAGGTTTGAGGTGTTGGGGTATTTTGTTGGAATTTGGGAATAAATGATTTGGTAAATAGGCTATTTAAATTTGTGTTTCTTGGAATAGCTTTTTTCGTAACTCCTGTACTTGTACCTGCAATACCTGCAACTAACATATTTTTAGTATATTGAGTTTTTAGGTGTTTCTCATCGTCACCTTTTAGCTCTGGCTGTTTACCGTCTGCCGAACGACGTATCTCCGCATGTTTAGAGTCATGCTGCTGACTGTTAGCTGTTTTTAGTTCTTGCACTTCTGCTTCTATCTTTTCCATTTTTTGACAAAGATTTGTCATCATGGATAATAGTTGTTTCATTGTATCTTTCTCTGGAGAGATAATCTGCAATTGTATTTTTGTCAGTTGTAATAATCTCAATTGTAAATGAAAAATTCAATATATTTAATACTAATCTCCTTATTTCCTTTGTTGTAACTGAGTCATCTATTTTTCTTGTAATCCACCATTTTACTTGAGTGTTATCTGTTCTTACAATAAATTTATTATATACAATATATGGTTCGAATGCTAATAAACATTTATATAATGCAAATAACTCTTTACGATTAATTTCCCATTTTATTTGTGTTTCAGTATAGGATCCTGAATAATATCTACAATGATATTCTATTTTTTCATTCTCATATTTATATTTTAATACTCCTCCATAACTATGATCACTTGAATCTGTTTGTATTCCTAAAAATTCTATTTGAGATTTCATAATTTCTGATTTCTTTTTACTTAAGCTTATTCCTGAATGTTTAACTATATGTATAAACTTTTCTAATAACTTTATATGATCATCTTGTGTTCTGGAAAATAATAATATATCATCTATATATACAATACAATTTTCTAGTTGATTAAAATAACTATCCATAAAATGTATATAGCTGAGGGGCCTGATGATGGCGAAATGGTATCAGAGCATAGGTGAAAACCTGTGTGATGGCTCAGCCATGCATTTGAACCGACCGATGCAAAAGCCACGGTGTTGCATCAGTGCATGCGTTTCCCTCGGAGTAAAATGTACCGTGATGGGCTTGCTCATCGGTGATATAGCTGAGGGGCCTGATGATGGCGAAATGCATGTATATTGGTACTAAATGGTTCTGGTAATTTTGTGAAATATAGATTCTTTGCCAGAAGACCTTCTCGCAGATGATTTCTAGTCAGTGTGCCGCGAGTGGCTTCTCGATGAATAAGCTGCGATTGCTCTTGTTGATACAGTTTCATTTTTTTAGGCAGTTTCGTATTCTAATGATCCCGTCTTACCTGATGATTAGGATTTGCTTTCCCTATTTGAAAAAAGGAGATCTGTGTCACTCTCACTATGCTTCACACATGAAATTCTACAGCTTTTTCAGGACAAATGCCAAATGCAAAGAAAGCAGAAGATGCGGCTTAGCCAGCTCGCTCTAGTCCCCTACGATAAGGATGAGAAAAGGCCAAGGAGCGAATAGGAGGGAATAGGGGCATCAGTCTTAGCTCTTACTGTTCGAGAATCAACTGTACATGAATAGGCTCTTCCTTAGGCCTTCAAGGAGGAAGCGAGGGTGGGACAGAATTATTTATGATAAATTAATCACTCATGAAATAATTGAAGAAACAACCGTAGGTTGGTCTGAGCTGATAATTAATGATGATTTTGATATTGATTATTTATATGATGATATAGAATTATATAGAGATCAATATCTTTCAATATATAAAACAATAATATCATGTAATTTATATCATCATCTAACAAATAAGTAGGCATCTTTATCATTTTTTCACTAAAGTTTTATTCCTTCTAACCTTTTCATAAATATAATTTTAGATGAATATAAATATATGCAAATAGATTATTTAGACTATGAATTAGATGATAACAAATATATTTTCATTAATTCTGCAATTTGTTTTCTCTTTATATTTTTAGGTAATTTACAATCTTTAGCTAAATGTCCTAACTTGCCACAATTGTAACAATTACAATTTGACAATGATTTCTTTGGTCTAATAGGTCTTTTTTGCTTATAGTTTCTTACAAAATATCGTTTTCTAGGATTTTTATATTTATATTTGGTTTTTGTTTTTCTATATTTTTTATTTTTTCTATAGTTTTTATTACATTTATCGCTGCAACCAAATTGGGGTGCTACATTGTTTTTACAACATGCTAGATTTTTGATTAATACTTTTTCCATTTTTAACTTTTCTTTTTGATTTTCACATAACTGAATAAACCATTGTTGTAAGAATTTTATTCTAGATCCTAAAGTATCTGTCATTTCTTCATTATTCCAATCTTTTATTATATTGGTAATAAACTGATACTCACATGTCAGAATAAGAAAATTATTATACAAAGAATAAAATAAATGAAAATATATATACTTGCGAAAATTATTGTAGAAGGATATTATAATAGATATTATACACCTATGATAGATACAGGAGCAGAAACTAATATATAATTGCTTGCCCGAAGAAAAATGGGAAAAACATAAGACAACAATAAAAATAGAATTAATAGATGAAAATAGTTTAATAACACAAAAACCATTAAAATATAATTTTGATGATTTAAATGAATTCAAAATGCATATAGAAGAATTATTAAAAAACAATTATTTACAAGAAACTAATAGTAAACATACAAGCCCCGCCTTTATAGTTAATAATCATAATGAACAAAAAAGAGGAAAAAGTAGAATGGTAATAGATTATCGTAATGCCAAAACTAAGACTTATAATTATCCAATACCAAACAAGATATTAAAAATAAGACAAATACAAGGATATAATTACTTTAGTAAATTTGATTGTAAATCAGGTTTTTATCATCTAAAACTAGAAGATAAATCAAAACAATTAACTGCATTTACAGTACCACAAGGATACTATGAATGGAATGTTTTACCCTTTGGATATAAAAATGCACCAGGTAGATATCAACATTTTATGGATAGTTATTTTAATCAACTAGAAAATTGTATTGTATATATAGATGATATATTATTATTTTCCAGAACACAAGATGATCATATAAAGTTATTAGAAAAGTTTATACATATAGTTAAACATTCAGGAATAAGCTTAAGTAAAAAGAAATCAGAAATTATGAAATCTCAAATAGAATTTTTAGGAATACAAATAGATAAAAATGGTATAAAAATGCAAACGCATATAATACAGAAAATAATTAATTTAGATGAATGTATAGATACAAAAAAGAAATTACAATCCTTTTTAGGATTAGTAAACCAAGTACGAGAATATATACCAAGACTAGCGGAATACTTGAAACCTCTACATAAAAAACTTAAAAAAGATATTGAATACTATTTTGATAATAAAGATAAAGAAAATATAAGAAATATTAAAAACTTGTGTAAAACATTACCAAAACTTTATTTTCCTAATGAAAATAGAATATTTATTTATATAGTTTGTATTATAAATAGAGGGTTTTCCCTCAGCAATAAACATCAGCTTCTCTCCATCCTCTCTCTTAAAAAGAATTCTCCGCCGCTTCCCCCATCCTTGGTATCAGAGCTAGATAATCAAAAGAGCTAGATAATCAAAAGAGCTAGATAACAAAAACAACTATGGAAAACAAAGCAGAGCAAAGTAATCTACAAGAACAGGTATACTCGAAATCATTTATGAGTAGCTAAACTCTTTTATTCCTGATAATCTTTCCTTGATTATAAGTATTTATTATGAAGTAAATAATGTTATAATAGTCATCTCTAGAAGGTTTTCTATGGAGATATTCTGCGAGTAGGTAAGCCCAGACTATGCCATCCTAAAGGTGGAAACCGGTAGGCAAGAAGGCCGTTTAGGGGAGTACACAAGAGTTGAGGCGCTGTTAGGGTAACTGATTAAAGAAGAAGGCCATAGTAGTGACTAGACGAGATGAATATTATACTGTTATTTCTCCATAATGAATAAGTATAATTTATGAAAAGGTTAGAAGGAATAAAACTTTAGTGAAAAAATGATAAAGATGCCTACTTATTTGTTAGATGATGATATAAATTACATGATATTATTGTTTTATATATTGAAAGATATTGATTCTGATATACGTAGAATTATTTATGATAAATTAATCACTCATGAAATAATTGAAGAAACAACCGTAGGTTGGTCTGAGCTGATAATTAATGATGATTTTGATATTGATTATTTATATGATGATATAGAATTATATAGAGATCAATGATAAATTATAGATATTTGAGGTTATGGAAAGAAACTAAAGAAAAGATAGATTTAGAAGAAAAATTGCTAATTGAAAACGTAAATAGATATATATATCTTCGTGAAGAAGAGTATTTAGAATATATAGAAACAAATGCTAAAGAAATACAGAGATTGAATATAATAAAGAAAGAATATTATGAACAAATATTCTCTTAAAAATAAACATGGATAAAAGAATATATAAACAACAACTGATAGAAAAATTAAATGAACTAAGAAATATATATGAATTCACAAAAGAAAGATATATAGAAAATATATTTGCAGGAGTCTGTAGTAAATCTATACTAATACAAAAGAAAAATTTATTTGATTTAGAAATAAAAATAAACAGTTTAGAATATAAAATACAACATGATATATATTATAACAACGAATATAATGAATAAAGAGGAATTTGCAGTAGATGAAAAAACGTATGAAAATTACGAAGGTATAACAATAAAAATTGTATTTTCTAACTTAGGAAGAAGATATAAAAAAATAGGAGATAGACTATATTTAATGCTAGAAAGAGAAACAGCAAAATTAGAAGATAGTTTAACCGCTATGATTAGAATAACAAAAGAAAATGAAGATATAGATAAAGCCAAAGAAATTGAAGAAATACGAAAAACGGCAAAACAAGAAATAAAGAAAATTGAAGAAACCAAAAATAATAAAATAGAAGAATTAGAAAAAGAATTAGCTTATTTAAAATTGCTATACGAAAACAAACAAAAAGAAAAACAACTACGAAAAGAAGTAGAATTAGCTAACGAAATTAATGAAATGAAACAAATATTAAATGAAAAGGAAAATATTGAAATAAATGAAATAAATGATGAAACAAATGAATCAGATACAAATGATAAAAATTCCGAAATAAGTGATATAAGTGAAACTTATACAGAAATCTTAGAACAAACAAATAATTTGAAAAAATTAAAAATAAATACAAATAAAGCAAATAAACCAGGAACATCAAGAGTTAAAACTCCTGATAATAGTCCTAGACATAATCCTAGAACATCAATACCAACTTATTATACAGAAAACTATGAAAATTCAGATAGAGCAAATGTAATATGGAATAGTAGATTAAATAAACAATGGAAACCTAAATCAGATATAGAACAAATTAACTTTTTAGATTTAGATTGTGTTACAGATATTAATAAAGTAATTTTATTATGGATAGGAAATTTATCTAAACAATTAGTAGATAATAAAATAACAATAAAGGATACACCAGGATATATAGAAAGAACCTTAATAGGAACAACAAAATTATGGATCGAAAATTTACCATTAGAAAGTAAAGCAGCTTTAAGAAGTGATAAAAAACTAGATGGATCAACAACAACATCTAATATAGAAATATTAGAAAAATATGAATTAGCAATAAGAAACGAATTTGGAAGTATGACCACAGATATAAAAGAACAAAATAAACAAAAAATTATAAATAGACAATTAATGTCAAAATTAGCAATATGTAATATGTGTTACATAGAAGAATATACATGCGCATTTAAAGAATATTATTATAAAGCACAATATGATATAAATGAGGCAAAAGAAATAAAGAATCTATATTTCACAAAATTACCAGAACCATTTAGTACCAATATAATAAAAGATTGGAATAATGAAGAAATGACAGATACTTTAGGATCTAGAATAAAATTCTTACAACAATGGTTTATTCAGTTATGTGAAAATCAAAAAGAAAAGTTAAAAATGGAAAAAGTATTAATCAAAAATCTAGCATGTTGTAAAAACAAAGTAGCACCCCAATTTGGTTGCAGCGATAAATATAATAAAAACTATAGAAAAAATAAAAAATATAGAAAAACAAAAACCAAATATAAATATAAAAATCCTAGAAACCGATATTTTGTAAGAAACTATAAGCAAAAAAGACCTATTAGACCAAAGAAATCATTGTCAAATTGTAATTGTTACAATTGTGGCAAGTTAGGACATTTAGCTAAAGATTGTAAATTACCTAAAAATATAAAGAGAAAACAAATTGCAGAATTAATTTTAGATGAATATAAATATATGCAAATAGATTATTTAGACTATGAATTAGATGATAATGATAGTATATATGAAATTTCAGACATAAATGATTATGAAATTGAAGATATGGAATTAAATAATATCGAAGAAAATGACTGAAGAAAATATATTTAAAGAAGAATATCATGATGAAGAATCAGTAGAACAAAAAATAATATTTGATAATAAAATTTTCCAACAGATAAAAAATAAAGAATTAGATTTAAGTGTACAAAAAGTATTAAAAATATCAACTTTAAAAAATTGGTTTAAAAGGAATAACGAAGAATATTATGTAGTTAGTCAAAAAGAACATATTGTTGATTGTAAATATATCAAAGGTAAAGCACAAATACCTATATTAAATAAAAGAACGATAAACCAAGAAATAAAACATATAAAAGCAAAAACACCTATAAAATATGTACATTTAGGAGGAACAGAAATACTTATAAAAGCATGTTTTAGAGAAGGAATAGATACACCTATAGAAATATATTTAGCAGACGATAGAATAATACATCCAATAGAAAAAAGCGTAATAAGTGCTATAAAAGGAAACCTAATATATCAAAAATTTAAATTTATAATAAGTGCGAATTACTCAATAGCATTAACAGATAAAAATATAGATAAATCATTAGTTCTATATTGGAAACTATCAGGAATAGAGTTAGAACCAGGAAGTAAAATATTTACAGCAAGATGTAAAAACTTATATATATTAACAACTAAACATAAAGTAATGGCAGAAAATAAAATAGATAGAATAAAAATAGAAAATCCTTTTGATCAGGTTATTAAAATAATAGATAATAATGATTATAGTTATAAAGAAATGGATATAGAAGAAGATCTACAAATAGTAAAAGAAAGACTAAATACTTCAAGTATATTAAAAAGAACTGCTTCATCAAAAGCAAGTACATCAAAAAGAAAATATGATTTTCCTGAAATAACAAATACAGAAGAGGAAACAATAAACTATTATTTTATAGCTGGAATAATTGATGGCAAAAAACATAAAATATTAATAAATACTGGTCAAGAAGAAAATTATATAATCAGAGAATTAGTCTTAGAAGAAGAACTTATAAAAACAGGACATATATGCCCTGGATTACCTAATGATATAATAATAAGTGAAGAATTAGTAGAAAAAGAAATAATTATAGGAGGAATAAACTTATTAATACCATTTAAAATTTATCAAGGTGAACAGAATATAACTTTAGGACTAAAATGGTTAGAACAATTTATACCATATAAAATAGAAGATAATAAACTGATACTCACATGTCAGAATAAGAAAATTATTATACAAAGAATAAAATAAATGAAAATATATATACTTGCGAAAATTATTGTAGAAGGATATTATAATAGATATTATACACCTATGATAGATACAGGAGCAGAAACTAATATATAATTGCTTGCCCGAAGAAAAATGGGAAAAACTTAAAACACCTATGGTAGTAACTGGATTTAACAATGAAAGTAGTATGATTAGTTATCGAGCAAAAAATATAAAGATACAAATATGGGATAAAATATTAATAATAGAAGAAATGTATAGTTTTGATTGTAAAACAAAAGATATGCTATTAGGAATGCCTTTCTTAGATAAATTATACCCACATATAATAACTAAAACACATTGGTGGTTTACTACACCATGTGGATATAAAATAGGAGCAAAAAGAGTAAATAATAAACAAAGAAAAATAAAAGAATGGATTAAAGGTAGTGAAAAAATAAATCAAGAAATGGAAAATATAAATAAAAAAGAAATTAATCAATTTGAAATTATTATATTTACAATAGATAAGATTAAATTAATAAATGAACAATTAGAACTTTTATATAGTGATAACCCCTTAAAAGGTTGGGAAAAACATAAGACAACAATAAAAATAGAATTAATAGATGAAAATAGTTTAATAACACAAAAACCATTAAAATATAATTTTGATGATTTAAATGAATTCAAAATGCATATAGAAGAATTATTAAAAAACAATTATATACAAGAAACTAATAGTAAACATACAAGCCCCGCCTTTATAGTTAATAATCATAATGAACAAAAAAGAGGAAAAAGTAGAATGGTAATAGATTATCGTAATTTAAATGCCAAAACTAAGACTTATAATTATCCAATACCAAACAAGATATTACAAATAAGACAAATACAAGGATATAATTACTTTAGTAAATTTGATTGTAAATCAGGTTTTTATCATCTAAAACTAGAAGATAAATCAAAACAATTAACTGCATTTACAGTACCACAAGGATACTATGAATGGAATGTTTTACCCTTTGGATATAAAAATGCACCAGGTAGATATCAACATTTTATGGATAGTTATTTTAATCAACTAGAAAATTATATTGTATATATAGATGATATATTATTATTTTCCAGAACACAAGATGATCATATAAAGTTATTAGAAAAGTTTATACATATAGTTAAACATTCAGGAATAAGCTTAAGTAAAAAGAAATCAGAAATTATGAAATCTCAAATAGAATTTTTAGGAATACAAATAGATAAAAATGGTATAAAAATGCAAACGCATATAATACAGAAAATAATTAATTTAGATGAATGTATAGATACAAAAAAGAAATTACAATCCTTTTTAGGATTAGTAAACCAAGTACGAGAATATATACCAAGACTAGCGGAATACTTGAAACCTCTACATAAAAAACTTAAAAAAGATATTGAATACTATTTTGATAATAAAGATAAAGAAAATATAAGAAATATTAAAAACTTGTGTAAAACATTACCAAAACTTTATTTTCCTAATGAAAATAGAATATTTATTTATATAGTTGAAACAGATTCAAGTGATCATAGTTATGGAGGAGTATTAAAATATAAATATGAGAATGAAAAAATAGAATATCATTGTAGATATTATTCAGGATCCTATACTGAAACACAAATAAAATGGGAAATTAATCGTAAAGAGTTATTTGCATTATATAAATGTTTATTAGCATTCGAACCATATATTGTATATAATAAATTTATTGTAAGAACAGATAACACTCAAGTAAAATGGTGGATTACAAGAAAAATAGATGACTCAGTTACAACAAAGGAAATAAGGAGATTAGTATTAAATATATTGAATTTTTCATTTACAATTGAGATTATTACAACTGACAAAAATACAATTGCAGATTATCTCTCCAGAGAAAGATACAATGAAACAACTATTATCCATGATGACAAATCTTTGTCAAAAAATGGAAAAGATAGAAGCAGAAGTGCAAGAACTAAAAACAGCTAACAGTCAGCAGCATGACTCTAAACATGCGGAGATACGTCGTTCGGCAGACGGTAAACAGCCAGAGCTAAAAGGTGACGATGAGAAACACCTAAAAACTCAATATACTAAAAATATGTTAGTTGCAGGTATTGCAGGTACAAGTACAGAAGTTACGGAAAAAGCTATTCCAAGAAACACAAATTTAAATAGCCTATTTACCAAATCATTTATTCCCAAATTCCAACAAAATACCCCAACACCTCAAACCTCTACATACGCAGCTAGTATTCAAAGTGATAAGAAAAGATATAATTATATTGCCCAATCGTATATTGATAACATATATAAAATCCAAGCATTCTTAAACCTAAACCCCAGATCCACACAAACAAAAAATACCAATGAAAACTACATAACCCAAAAATTACAAGGATACAACAAACTTATAGCACAACCCAAAACCAGTGCAAATCTAGTAAAGACATGTTATAGTTATGGACTTCTGAGTACCGTATATACCTTCGATGGAGACGAAATAATCGGGATACCAGAATTACACAGAGCATTTATTACATTTAAGAGAATTACAAAAGGAAATTTATTTTTCATAAAATTCTATACAGCACCAGCAGAGATACTCTATGAAGAAATAAAATCTCCAATTCAAGTTATAAAAATAGGATTGACAAAAGATATGATCATACCAGAGGAGATTGAAAAGCAAGAAGAGATACAGAAAAATGATATACCTAGTTTTTATGCTAACAAAAGAATAATTGGCATATCAACTATCATACAAGAGTTAGCAAATAATTATTTAAATGGAAATGCGATATGGAGTTACTATGCTAGAGATCAAGTAATGATATACGCAAATTCAAAGGAGCTACGAAAGACAGATATGGATGAAGTACAGAAATGGATTTTGTCCTTATTAAAACCTGAAGAACAACCTACTACGAGAGCATTGAAAAAACAATTTATTTCAGAAGAATTATTAACGAGATATTGTAAATTAATTGGTCACAAATACCCAGATCATCATTGTTCTAAATGTAATGGGGAAACAAATATAATTCCAGATGTAAGTTTGGAATAAATTGAAGACGAAGACAAGACATAGAAGAAGACGAGATAAGAACGCAAATAGTTAGTATTTTGTTTTTATGTAAATTAGTCAAAAGTTTGTAAAGTCTGTCGGCCATATTGTAAAGGCCATTTGTCGTTTTGTATAAAGGAGTGTCGGCCATATAATAAAAGTAAGGCCACTATGTAAAAAGTAAAGTCGTTTGTCATTTTGCGTCGGCCGAATGTTATAAGGCCATGTGTAAAGTCAAGTGTCGGCCAGAGTTTTTGGCCATATGTAGTTTGTATTATAAATAGAGGGTTTTCCCTCAGCAATAAACATCAGCTTCTCTCCATCCTCTCTCTTAAAAAGAATTCTCCGCCGCAACTGGGTACACTAGAAGTTTTCCTTCATCCTTTGGGAATCAAGTCATTCAATGAATGAAAAGTGAAAAATGAACTAAGTCTTCGAAGAGTTTACTACTTAGGATAGGTGATGGTATGAGACACTATCTATCCATTGCACGAGTAGAAACTTGAAAGGGGAGTCTTGGTGTGTCTTTATATGCAATGTATGAATGGGTCATAATGTGATGTGAATGAATTTAGGTGATTTAATTTCTATGGTTATGAAAGCATGTTAAAGTTATGCTTTGTATGATGAAGTTTATGTATGATAAATGTGGTATGCTCAATCTAAGGGAATCCTCAAGGAGCACTTGGTGGGAGTGGTAGTATGGGATGCTACTCTCAAATTGCACTGAGTAACTTGGGGATTGCCTTGGAGAAGGGTTCTTTTGTGAAGTACTTAAATGCAAGCATGTTTCTCTAGTGTCTAGTTATAGAATGTGGACTTGTTACCCGTACGAAGTGAGCCTATAATGGTAGTCTTGAGGATCACATAGGTTTGTATTTAAGGGATTGTATGGGCGATTCCTTCATGTCTTACCTTAGTGAGTATTAGGATAACCTTGGTTAGGGAAACATCAAGGGAAGTAAGTTCACTGTGAGTTGATATGAAATGGGTTTATCGTAAGTTCAAGGAAAAAGAGTTCACTGTAAGGTTTTCTTATATTGACTGTGAAGTGTAGTTTTGTTCTAAAATTATAGAAGTACTACTCTATGTGCTAAATGATGATTCATATGTTGTTTTACTTCTATATTCGTGAAGGTTATACTTGTATATCATGAAAGCTTGTTTTAACTAAAATGTCCATTTTTGCATGTTTTTGCATATGCCATACTTATTACAATGTTTGTACTAACCTCATACTTTTCTATACTCTATAAGTATAGGTTGGAAGCAAGTGAAGGTATAGAAGTCAATGCTTGGGAATCGAATCTCTCAAGACTCGGTATGTCCTCATATATTCGAGGACATAGTCTATGTTTCTTAGTTCTTCTATTAAGACTTGTATAAGACTTATTATGTATTTTCTTTCAATGTAAAGGGATGTGTCCCTAAGATATTTAAGATGTGTCTTTATCTTGTCTTGTGATGACGAGACTTATTCTTAGTATTTATAAAAGATCTTTCCTCATTATTATTAATGTCATTAAAAGTTTTAATTCCACACTACTTTTCATGTCTTATGTAATTAATCATAGTTATGAAGCTAGTACTTACAAGTGCTCCTTTCTTCTAGGGGGTACTTGCGGGTCGTGACAACACCAACTTCATACCATTGTGCACTCAATGCAACACAAAAAAGCAAAAACTTCACTCACTCACTCCTAATACATCAAACACATAGACACTTCACATGTTCATAGGAGAAACATCCTTCTTCTAATAATGACATGATCCTTATTTTTCATTTCACCAAAAGGCTCAATATGCAATAACATTTAAACCACTCATAGGCACGTTCAACCTTATCACTCAAGAGGCAAATGAAACTCATACTAAATGCATATAAATCATGAGTAATGTAGGTAAACAACATCTTTATCATTTAGACTTAATACCATAAAGGACATACATAACATCCCCATGATTAGTTGTGTTCAAGGAGTGTAACGACCTGCTTAGTCGTTTTGAGCAGCAGATTTTAATTCTGGAAAAACTGTCTGAGACGACGTATCCAACGACGGACCGTCATGGGCACGACGGACCGTCGAGGGTGTCTCGTTCCAAACACTTGGAATTCTTATATTTGAGTGCTGAAATCGACTCTCTTAAGTCTGTGACGGACATGCAGGACGGACCGTCACAGACATGACGGACCGTTGTGAGGTTCCGTTTCAAAACACTTCAACTCTTGAGAATTGGGTACTGAGAGCAATTCTCTGAAGTCTGTGACGGACCTGCAGGACGGACCGTCACAGACATGACGGACCGTTGTGAGGTTTCGTTTCAAAACACTTCAACTCTTGAGAATTGGGTACTGAGAGCAATTCTCTGTCCGTCGTGACGGAAGTGCAGGACGGACCGTCGTAGGCACGACGGACCATCACAGGTTGCGTAATCCCAGTCTGGGTCAAATTTCTGGGTAAGTTTTAAAGGGGCGTTTTGGACTATTCTTGCTATAATTATAAATTTTTAGTGGTCAATGTTAAAAACTCAATTTCTTGGGGGTGTGAAGGAGATAACCTTGAGTTACTTATTGGGTTATTTCCTCATCTTTTATACCTAATTATATGCTAAATTAGGGAAAAGAGAGAGAGTTGGAAGAAGAAAAAATAGAGAGAAGAAGGAGAGAAAGAAACGATCTATAGAGAGAGACAACAAAGAGGAAACAAAAAGCTTTGAGAGATTGCTTGCTTGATCAAGAATCCTTGGTGAAGGTAGGTTATGGTTTTGATACTATTCGTAGTAAACTCTTCATAGTGAATGATATGTATTGGTAGTATTGTAAACCCTTCTATATGCTTAATTGTATGCTTGCATGAATGTGATTATATGATTGTGATAAAATAAGCATAATGAAGCTTTTGAATCCAAAATCTTGAAGAACCCTAATTTACCTTGAGATTGATGATGCCCTGGTATAAAAGAAGGCTTGATGAA